>JBBPTI010000636.1:0-11936 GCA_038093995.1 Tylopilus aff. callainus
ACAATTGTTTGAGCCACTATATATGGGAATGAAGGAAGTCTCAGATTACATGGATGCAGGCCTCTTGTGCCATAGCTTTAGTGGACTGTGGGATGATAGGTATATCTGTAGGGTGATTCTGGTCGGTGGTGGCAGAGGAGAAGACTGCAGCATAAGGCCAAGTAGACTGAGGCCGCAGTACAGGCAAAAGAACATAATCCATGGATGTAGGCAGACCAACACAAAGATATAAGGAGGGGGTGAATGGTAGGTACAAATGAGGTAGTGTGTGATCATTAAGAATAACAGTAGTGAAGGAATAGGCCTGGTTGAGCCAGTCCTCAATGCTCTCTTCTTCAGGAGGATCCTTATCAGAAGGAGGGCACTGAGAAAGACTGTCCAGACCTGCGTGCTGTGTGGCAGAGACATGACAAATCTGGAAATGGAACAAGAGAATACCTGTGATCCATTGATTGATGGTCATGTTGGGCTGAAGGTCTGGGTTGTTGATCATTCCCTGGACATATTTAGCATCCATTTCTACGATGAGGTTAGCAATATTGAAGATGAAGACCCTAACTGAGCAAAGCACTTGAAAGAGTCCATAAAGTTTGAGTTTCGCTTGCAAATAGTGGCTCTTGACTTCCATAAGGCTAATAGAACCAAAATGGTTCAGATAGTGCTTGCCATCCTTGCCTTCCTGTGATAAAATGAACCTGACCACTATGACTGAGATGTCTATGGCAAGGACAACCTCTTGGCCAGACTCATAGTCCAAGTGGCGGAGTGTGGGAGACTTAATGATCTCATTCTTGAGACAAGCCATTGTGTCTTTCTAAGCATCGCCCCATGTAAAGGGGACACCCTTTCATGTGAGATTAATTAATGGTTGAGTGAGAGATGTGAAATTATGAATGAAAATGCAGACAATACCACAGGTACCAAGGAATCCACAGACTTGGGTGAGGTTTTCACAGTCTGGCCAGTCCATAATCTTTTGGACCTTGGCCTCATGTGCTATACATCCTTCAGGGGTGCACTTGTGCCCAACAATGGTAGCATTCAGGGCCACAAGTATGAACTTCTTGGCAGAAACCATCACATTGATGTTCTGCAATCACTGTAAAATATGGTGAATGACAACAAGGTGATTCCAAATAAAAAGATGGATTCCTGGATTCTCGGGAATGGTCTTGTAGGATCTGTCAGGCTGCTGGTGCCTCGTAGTCTTGGACTTCATGGGTAAGTTGTTGACAAATGACATGATATGGTGTGGAATCTCATCTTGCAAAATAAATGCCATATCAGCTTGGTAAATTTGGATCATGTTAGTATGGCCCATGGGAAGAGTGGTGAGATGATGAGGACTGAGCAGACTATTAAAAGTTGTCATATCTCAAGAGTCCACATGCAGAGGTCTTTGATTGTAACCAGCAAAGAGGTCCATCATACTGTATACTGCATACCCACCAAAGGATTTGGCAAGATGCTTGACAAATGGCAGGACAGAGGAGTCCCTGATGGTCACAGCATTGAGGGGTTGAAGGTCATGGATAAGGCAAAGAGTTTTTCCATCCTGCTTCAGGACACAGAACCAGTGTGAGTGATAGGCTGTGGCTGATGGCTCATATACACCCGAAGTGATGTGGTCTTTGATAATTTGGATCACCTGATCCCAGGCCTTTGGAGGTATTGGTATATTGTGGAGGACCCATGGCATATGGGGTACTGTTGGTATCTTGACAGGTGGGAAATACCGTTCATCAAGGTGCCCACATTCAGTAGGAATCCAAGCAAAGGCAGCTTCATGGTTGCATATGATCCACCTGACCAGCTTAACTTCTTTGGGCCATAGCCAATTCACAGGGTCAAGATTGAGTGCATCAGCACATTCCTGAGTAAAGCAAAGTCTGGGGACAAAGTCTGGCGGATGAGCAGGTAGTGGTACAAGACCAGCAAGAGGGTTGTCAGGTAAGTGGTGCAGCATGTGATACTCCTCCTCAAGAGGAGCTGCAACTGGCCGAATCTTTTTAGCTACCAGTTTATATGCAAGAGAGTGAGAAGTTGGGTCAAAGGTGAAAACAGAAGCAAATGCAGAAACGTTGGAAGGTGATAAGGAAGATTGGGTTGAGGAGAGGAAGGAATAGGTAGGAGACCATGACAGTCTTTGTAAGTCCATTAGTCTACAAGATAAAAATTTGGACAAAGAAGCAGTGAGCTGCAGAGATAAAGTGTGAGTATCTCCCCAACCTTTCAGTGGATCATCAACATCTAAAAACCCTGGTGAAACTCAATAGTAGGCTGATGATTGGCACAAGCAAAACCATGGTGGCAGTGCAGACATCCTTCTGTCCAAGAATGGGTAGGTAGCTTAAACTCCTTGCCTGTGTTAGGGTCTCGGAGGGTGATAGTTTGTGCCCCATCAGGGAAATCATCAGTAGATACACTCATGAGACAATGAAATGGGCAACCAAGCAATAGGTCAAAGTTGGCCCGTGGTATGACTTGGACCTGTAGGCAAACCTTGCCTATACCAAAGTCTACAGCAAGGTTTTCAATGACACCAATGATAGATTCTGTGGTGGTGTTAGCGTTGGACATTGTCATGAGGTGGTCAGAGTGAACTGGTAGTCCGAGCTCTTCCCACAACTGTTTCAGCATGGCAACAATCTTGGACCCAGTGTCCAAGACTGCAGTAATGGTTCGATTGGTCCCAATGACACGAGCCTGCAGAGATCGCAGTGGTATAGAGAGTCAGGACTCTCTGTGGTGATATCTGCTTCTTTTTCTATATTCCATGGTCCCTCTTACTATGACCCCAATTACATTGACTCCAGACTCGCAATTCTTATAAATCCATTCCTAGTCCGATGCACTGATTAGTCCAGAACTACCGGACTTTACTCAGACAGACCAGTTTTTACTTTACTATTTCCTTTTCTGTTCTTACTTACATAACAGCCTTATATGCTGTCATTTAGCCATTTTCCTGTCATTAGCAAAAGTCTAGGGTATGCCCAGACTATAAAAAACTTGTTTCACCTGAGAAAAATTTAGCAACCTTCCACTCACACCATCACCATCTACCATTTACTGTCTACCAATCACTGCTACTGTTCTACTACTCACCATCATCATCTCCACCATTCTCTACTACTCACCATCATCATCTCCACCATTCTCTACTGCTTTTACATGCATCTCGATGGCCTGAAGTCCAGACTACTAGACTAATGTACCCCAAACTGACTGGCTCATTTCTCAGACCTTCATTAAGTGATTCCCAACTTCATCTCTCTGTTCCCCTTTACCAGAGTCCCTTTAGGGGCAAACATAATCGCTCCCCCTTATACCCAGGATGACCAGGACTAGCAGGTTTCACCCCTAGTCTGCTCCCAAGCATTCTAATTACTTTACAATTGGAGCCCACCGCAAGGGACTCAGAAAAGGGTTTTAGATGAAGTCTTTGACCTACCACATGCTGACAAGAGCTCAAAAATATTTTGGACCAATTCCGGAATCTCCAGATAAGTGAAGATTCCTCATTGTTTCAGCCCATATTACCAAATTCCACTGCCCACAACTGCCTCAATCTACCTAAAATATCTGACCTTCGTTCAGGTACCCCTCCGGAAAGCCACCAAATACCTTCCAACATTTTCTGGGATTAGTTCAATTGGTCCTCACCCCACATCTGGTCTCTGACTGCAACATCTGAAAACCTACTGACACCAGGACATATAGAGATGTCTTTCAAGGATAAGGCTTGTTTGACTCATTGTCAGGAGAGTCTGACAGAACACCCGAGTTTCACCAGTCCAATCCCTGGTGCCTTTGTTCAGTCCACACCTTGCAGGCAGATAAGGGGAGTTTCATCCAGAATTGACTGATCAGATCCATCCCCTCAACAATCATCATCTCCATTACCATCTCTATCATCATTACAACTAAGCAAACCAGCACACCATTTGTCATCTTCATTGTCTTTGTCATCATCTAACTCACTGCCCCCTTTGCTTTCTTACTTCTTACAATCCACATCACTATCCTTCCATCGTAGTCTGGTTCCGCTGGTTAATCTGTTTCAACACCTGATCACTTCCGGACTACTGTCTGCAGTTCCACTTACCTCTACTGTAACTCTGCCATCCATCCAGACTGTTATTCCCCCTGTTCCACTGCTTGCTCCTTAGCCTGTAATAGCCAACCCACTTCCCCAGATGCCCCTCCAGGGAACCCAGAATGCTCCCAAATTCAATGGGAAGACCCCATCACTTTTACCCTGTTTTTTAGAAGATGTTGATATCTTAGCTACCGCTTTCAGTCTCACTGACCAGGAAAAGATTAAGGCCACTCTCCAGTACGCTGATCTAGAGGAATCCAAAGGATAGGAGTTGCTGGATGAAGTGACCACCCAAGTTCCAGACTGGGATAACTTCATGACCACCATCAAAAAGTTATATCTGAAACAACTTGAGCCGGAGCTGTCAAGCCTAGGGCTAGTAGTGGTGGATGCCGATGGCGATGGTGAGAGTTGCAACATGTCTTCAAGGGGAGCCATGCTATCATAGGTCTTATGGTTGTACGATATGAGCGGGGAAGGCAATAGGCATTTATGCAGCAGCCTAGTCGATAGCCTTCAAGACCCTAGTAATACAGCAGCATTGTGGGTCTAGGTCTAGTAGCTTGTGAGGCCACTATCCATCAGGTAGGGTTCATGAGCCACCACCCATCAATGATAAGCTGGGGTCTTGAGGGATAGCAGCTGGGGTTTATATACTGTTACAATGTTTGTTCCATATATGGTCTGTGGAGTCCGTGGGTCTCTGTGGGTTAAAGGAACATCTTGATTCGTGCAAGCGGGGCTATGCTCGAGGCAGTGCGGGGCTATGTGCGGCTATGTGGGGCTGTACGGTGTAAGGTGTAGGCTGTGGTATGAGCAAATGGCTATTGGTCATGAGTCTGTATGAGTCATGCCGGTGTATATGCGCGAGTATCGCTATAGGCCGAGGTACGAGGGCGATGTGATGGCAAGCGATTGTGTGACTATGGCACAATATGGCATGATGCAGGACTGCGGAGCAGGGCCAGGAGATGCAGAGTGCTGAAGGCGGTGTCAGGGCTGAGGGTTGGTGATGCAGTGACATACCATGGGCGAGTCCGAAGGGCAAGAGCCATTGGATGAGCCTATCCATGAGCCATGTGGCAGTGAGCATGTGCACACATCTGTGCCGGGCGACTGTAAAGGAGTCCAGGATCTCTATATCTCCAGGAGCGGCGTTATCTATGAATGCTGGGGTCTGCTGTTAAGGGGGCCATGCCTATCCGAGGCACAAGGGCTGTGCTGAGGGGCTATGCGGGGTCTAGATCATATCACATGCGGAGTCATGTGACTGGTGTGAGACTGTGCCGCGAGGCATCGCTGATAAGATTGTGTGGTGTCAGGTGACCATGGGACTAAGGTCACGTGCAGGGAGCCGTAGTAGAGACGAAGGCGAGTGGTGGCTTATAGGGTGATGAGGGGCGAGGAGCACTGTGTCATAGGGCATTATAGGATGCTGGAATAGCTAGTGAGGGAGTGCGAGCGACTAAGCTAAGGGCCAAAGAAGAGGAAAAAGAATAATGTGGGCCCATGCGTGGCATTGAGTACAGCGTGATCATAACAATATCCTGGCTGTGAAGGTACTAATTGCTATTGCTGCACTGATATACAATATTTAGTGCAGGAATATTGCACCAAGGATATGAAGACCTTGGAAGATCTTGGTGAATACCAGCAGAAGTTTATGAAGGTTGCCAAGCTTTTCATCCTTGCCTGTAAGCTGTCAGACTTGGACAGGGATGCTCTGTTCATATCTGGACTACCACCCAGCCTTGAAAACCAGGTCTGACAATGCCTTCTTATCACCAAGACTGCTCATCATCCATCTGACCCCTATCCCATTGATGACATCACTGAAGCCACCAAATTCCTTCTCACCGGTTCTGCCTTACATCTGCAGACCACTGCTGCTGCTGTTTCCGGCCAACCATACTTTCCATCATGGGCATCCCCTCCACTGCAGACAGCTCTGCTGACTACCTCTGTTGCTCAGCCAGTCAAACAGGAGCACATTGGAATGCAGTGGGCTAACAGGAGTTGTGCCTTCTATGACAACCCAGCCCACTTCATGTTGAACTGCCCACACATTGATGGGTACTTGAAGTCCAGGAAGGTGAGCCAAGCCACCAATGGCCATCTATGTCTCCCAGATGGCAATCACATTCCTCGAGTTCTGGGCACTTGTTGCCTTTGGGACTGTCTCAACTGCCTTAGCATGCAGACCACTGCTTCCATCCCTGGTTCCATTACAACTGGAATACTTGCCCTCACCACCAACACCAACACCATCCTCAACATCAAACCATTGGTCTTTCTGGCACCATCTGAGGAGCTGGAAGACATAGGCAGTGACACCTTTGCTCACCCTGACTTCCAAGCCTACCTTGCTCAAGCATGGGGGAGTTTCCAAGCCAATAAGGTGAAGGATAAGGAGAAGTGAGTCCACTTTGATGGTGTCGAGATCCCCCATAAGACTGGTTGCCCCAGACCTTGCCCAGTGTCAGTAGCAGACAAGGTCATCCCCCCAGCAGTGGAGTCCAATAGGTCTGCTACTCCGGCACCATTCTGGCTGGTAACTCCAGTTCCTACTTCCAACCCCCCAAAGAGTATTTTCCCCCGAGTTGATAATGCTAACACCTCCTCTACCCTTGCCTTTGGGCAATTTAGATACTCTTTTCTGTTAGAGGATGAGACCACACCTGTAACACTCATGGCTATGCTACGTTCCATTCTTTCCTACATGCCCTTACTTAACCACCTTCTCTCACACCATAGTGCTGCGACTTGGTACTGCCCGAGTCCCTTTCCCACACTGGTAAGCACAGTAGCCGCAGCATCCGGGCACCGGACTACAGTAGAGTAAAGACCTGGTTACCCGGCTACTGATGCCGCACCGCAGCACTTAGGCAATCCGCAGTCGCAATGGCGCCTTATGTCGCCATCCAGTCTCACACCAATAGTGATACTCGCGCATCACATGCCATAGTACGCCATCTGTTCCCACTCCAATGGCATTAACCACGTGATGGTGCAATCCTTCGCCATCCACTCTCACCCCAATAGCGCTAATCCTGCGATGGCGCCATCACTCGCCACCCTTTCCCACTCCAGTAGCGTTTAGCCCGCAGCATCGCCTCCCTCACACGGACCAGGCCAGTTTTCGCTCCGCACTTCCTTATTTAGTAACCATGCCTGCCCTTAGCTAGTTTAGGCTCCGCTTGAATCCTGTCTGTAGTAGTATATAAGACCGCCTATAAATTATCAGAGCCCCAATCAATTCTTCTTGGGTCTTCCCTCACAAGGCACCCACTTATAAGGAGTTTGATCCATCTTTCTGTCTTGCTTCACTTCACTACTCGTCCCCTTGTGCCCAGCACCCGGGACATCGCCTTGCTTGTTCCACTCAACGCCTCCTTGCCATTGTGCCCGAGGTCATTTCATTAAGAATTGATTCTCCCATTCGCTGCTGTCACTCTTCGGCCACCCTGAACACCCCACCCATCACCAACTTTGTTGCTATCAGTAAGCAGAGCAGAGCCCGTGTCCCCCTTATTGATGTGGAAGGACACTAGTGAACGGTACATGTGCCAAGTCAGCCCCCACTGTTGTCGTTGGCAACACAACAGGTGGACACTGTCTAGTAGTCACCCCTCGCCCAGTTCGCCCCATCAACCTCAACCTTCTCGCCACCATCGCTTCCCGCCTCGAAGCTGATGCCACTGCTGCTGCTGAGAGAGAGCAGAGAGAGCTGTGGGAAGAGATTGACCAGGCTATCGCAGACTTCGCTGCGAGGTCCAGGGCTTCAGATATGCCCACACTTGTTTATCCCCCAACCCCAGTCGCTGACATTGACCCGAACGACTTCGTTCAGCCCACACCACCTATCCCCTCACCTTCCACTCTTCACCAGCTCATCGCTGAAGCTGAAGAACAAACCCACCACTACCAAGAGTACTGTGCTTGCATAGAGGCAGAGCTTGCCACACCACTCCCCCCTTCACCCAACTACTGCGCCTGCTGTAGGCCGGATCACCTTCATCACCCCTTCCGTTTCCCGCCATTCCACTTGCACCCAAAACAGTCTGGGACATCCGGTACCGTACTGGTGTGCAGTCTCGACAAGCCAGGCCGCCTCTGCCCCAGAAACCTTCTGAAGTGGCCGAGCAAGTTCCTTTAATCCTCCTTTTTGTACTTACTTCTTTGTGCCTTCCTCCCTTTTTAGTTTTAGCTTTCATTTCCAAGGATGTTCCCGCTTTTCTTTTGGTATTCCCTTTTAGCCTCTTGTTTTATTTCCTTCTTGGTACTTGTGTTCTGCATTTATTGTCTTCTCACCCGCATTCAGTTTGATCGCAATACCCTTTTGATTTCTTTGCAGTTACCTACAGGCGAATACTCCCTCATTATCTCCACACCCACCAGTGTACGAGGTCGTAACCTCTGCTACGAGACCACCCCTACCAACTGGGCTGAGTCAGCACCCCAGGACGATTGGTAGAAGTTTTTGTTTACAGATTTAATTCAAGAATCATTCCCGGCTCTAGCTATAGGGGGATTACTCAGCAAGCCAAGAGAACACCGAATGCATCCTGAAGGAAGAGTAATCAGGATCCTCAATAGGCCGCGTCCAGGAGACTATTGAGATCAGAAGACTGAAGTCCACGTGAGACCTCTAGTGCCCCTGCCATTTGAAAGGCCCAGCCACAGCTGGTACAAGAAACACAAAGCGCCAGTAATCAAGAAAGAAGTCCACTTCCAGTATGTCGCAGGTACTCCTTGATACCATTGCAGACCCCACTATTCCTCTACCGGACAAACTTGCTGCCATTGCAGCTGAGTTCACCACCGTCACCACTCACAATATCCAACTCACTCAATCGCTGCATGCGTCCAACAATGAGATTATCCATCTTGAGCAGCTGGTGACCACCGGACAGGTAACAGTAGCCACTCTACAAGGGCAGATCACCGCAGTGGGCCCTCCAGGTACCTCAAAGAAAGTTGAATTGTTTGCAGACCCAGGCGAATACGATGGAATGATTGCCAAGTTTGAAGAATGGTGGGCCAAGATGAAAGCATGGCTCCGAATCAATGCGCATGTCGCCCCCACAGGAAGCTATGAAGCGGTAGTGGCAGTACTCTCCTGGCTCAAAGGACTGAAAGCCGGCCCCTTCATGCAAACATGCCTATCCCAGGACAACGCATACAAATGGACGGACTGCGAGGCTGAGATCAAAGGCCTCTTCTGCGCCGCCAACCAGAAGGATTGGGCCTGGCACCAGCTGGAAGAGTTCAAGCAGCAAAACATGCAGACCGACGACTTCTTGGTTCGCTGGGAAGCTTTGTACCAGCAAGTGCAGATTGACGACACACACGCGGTCCGCCTCTTGGAGCAAAACACGGCCTGCCATATCATTTTACAGATCTTCAAAGAAGGTAAGTGCCAGGATAAGCTGGCGCTCTACTTGGATAACATCAGGAAGACCAGATGCGCAATGGAAGTGCTCAGCTTCATAAGGGGGTACGAAAGGAAGGCCCCTGCAAGAATTAGCAGTCAAGGGTTAGCACGGGAGAACACTGAAGAAGATGTATATGCCCTCCCAAGCAGCAACGCCCGCACCAAGTGCTTCAATTGCAAACAGACCGGCCACAGGATTTGTGAATGCTGGAAGCCAAAGATTAATCAATGCCCAGCCTGTAAGTTTGTTCATGGTGGGCACAGCACTTATTGCACCAAAAGGAAAACACTGCAGAGGATTCCACTAGCCGAAGAAGAAGAACCCACCAGCTCCAAAGTGCCAGTTAGGATTGCCAAGTTGGCAGAAGAGATACGCAAGAGAAACAACCCAGAAATGGGTTTGGATTTTCCGATCGAAGAATCCCAGATAAAGGGAAAAGGCAGGGCCTAAGGAATGCATTGGGTGTTCCAAAGGCCAGTAAGACTCTAACCAAGCACGCCCCTATCACCCATGTTATCATTTCTAAAGACCAAGAATGGTGTATTCCCCTTAGATTGCCCGGTCTAGAGAAGTCCACTCCCCAGCGGCTCGGCAGCAACTGTGAACCAAATGCCATGCTTAATTCTTCTAACAAGTATACTCCCCCACATGCATGCAAAGAAACCCCAACTAACCCCCCACAGATTTGCATACTAGGACAGCAGAAAAGGAAAGAAATACTAATGCAGGTCCAGATCAAGACCCACACCGGTGACTTCATACCGGCATCTGCCTTGCTCGATAGCGGTGCCCAGTCTTCATTCATACACCGAGAGTATGTCCGCCAAAACTGTATCCCTACTGAAGAGCTTCCACAGCCCATATACGTCTACAATGCTGATGGGACCCCAAATAAAGCAGGGCCTGTTACCCATGCGGCCACTATCCTATTGGAGTACCAGGGTCATGTGGAAAAGGCCTGGGTAGAGGTAACTGATTTAGGAAGCAAGGATCTGATCCTTGAGTATACATGGCTGAAAGAACACAACCCACAGATCAATTGGAAGACCGGCATGGTCTATATGCCAGACTGCCCAGAATTATGCAATTACTCTGGGGTATCATGGGTCATCCACAGAGCTGAAGAACAGGAGATCCAGGTTGCCGAGGAGCAATGGTACACCAGAAAACAACAAGAAGGAAAAACTCCTCGAGAGTTAGTACCCCCGGTGTACCACTGCTACCTCAAGACCTTTGAGCAGAAGGAGTCCAAGCGAATGCCAGTCCGAAAGCCATGGGATCATGCCATCAAGTTAAAAGATACCTTCGTGCTGAGGAAGGGCCAGAACATCCCCCTAAGTCCACAGGAACAAAAGGAAGTGGATGACTTCGTGGACAAACAGCTCACCAAGGGATATATCTGGCCCTCCAAGTCCAAACAGACCTCTCCGGTCTTCTTCATGCCAAAGAAGGATGGCCGAAAACGCATGGTCCAGGACTACAGGTATCTTAACGAATACATGGTCCACAACAACTACCCGCTCCTGCTGATTGCCCAGCTCATCGACAAACTCTGCACTGCCCACCTCTTTACTAAAATGGATCTCCACTGGGGGTATAACAATGTCTGGATCAAAGAAGGAGACGAATGGAAGGCTGCATTCACCTGTCATTGCGGCACCTTCGAGCCACTGGTAATGTTCTTTGGACTATGCAACTCACCCACCACCTTCCAAACCATGATGAACAACATCTTTGCTGACATGGCCAAAAACATCATGGTATACATCGACGACCTCCTCATTTTCACCTCCTCAGATGACCGCAAAGCCCACGAAAAAATAGTCCTGGAGGTTCTCAGGAGGCTAGAAGAAAACAACCTCTTTGTCAAACTGGAAAAGTGCACCTTCGGAGTAAAAGAGCTGGAATTTCTCGGGATGATTGTAGGAGTAAATGGGGTAAGCATGGATCCAAGCAAGGTCACCGCCATAAAGGAATGGCCAGTTCCCACCAATGTCCGAGGAGTCTGGGCTTTTCTAGGCATGGCTAACTTCTACCGCCGCTTTATCCAAGACTTTGCCCACATAGCACGGCCGCTTCATGACCTAACTAAGAAAGATGAACCCTTTTGCTGGACCGATCAGCACCAGACGGCCTTCAACCGCCTTAAGAAGGCCTTTACCACTGCCCTCATCCTAGCTTATCCCGACCATAACAAGAAATACTGACTTGAGTGCGATGCCTCCTCGTACGCAACCAGAGGAGTTCTCCTGGTAGAAGAAGAAGACCGATGGCACCCTGTGGCCTACACCTCACATGCAATGACGCTGGAAGAACGGAACTACCCCATAGCCGACAAGGAGATGCTGAGTGTAATCAGGGGTTTAAAAGATTGGCAGCACTACCTGGAAGGAGCTGAG
>JBBPTI010000637.1:0-11933 GCA_038093995.1 Tylopilus aff. callainus
CGACTTCGCCACGGACAAGGATATACCTGGGATGAACTCGTGCAGGAAATGGAGAGTTTGTTCTGATCAGTAAATCAGAAGGACTGGGCCGTCGCTCAGTTAGAACAGCTCCGACAAGGCACCCTACAGACCGACGACTTCTTAGTCCGGTGGGAGGCACTTTATCAAATGGCTGAAATAGACAACAGCCACGCCATCCGTCTCCTCGAACGAAACACTGCCCGACACATCATCCTCCAGATATTCAAAGAGGGCGTGCGTAAGTCCACTCCCGCCGCCTATCTACAGAATATTCGCAATGTGGGATGTGCGATGGAGGCCCTTACATTCATCAGGGGTCGCCCGCAACAATACCAATCCCGTGGGGACCGAATGGAGGTAGATCGGTTCGAAGAGATAGACGAAGAAGAGGTCTTTGCCATAAAAGGAAGTCCCGGAAAGTGTTTCAACTGTAAAGGCGCCAGCCACATGGCCCGAAACTGCAAGAAGCCGAAGAATCAGTGTTCGGAGTGCCATTTCCACGGAGGAGGCCACCGTTTCGGCTGTAAAAGGAGAACGGCCCGAAGAATTGCCCTGGCGCCCGACGAAGAAAGGGCCACCCCGGTCGAAGAGCAGGATTTTCCCAAAACCAAGAAAGAGCAGAAGGGAAAAGGCAGAGCCTAGGAGATGATCTGGGTATCTCACGGGCTGATAATGATATTTACTTCTTGGCGGAACTGACGAAACTTGTAGCCACGCTAACTGCTTTAGTATCTAACATAGCCGGTCTAGGGGGGTCTCCTAGTGAGCCCGGCAGGGACCGAGATACTAAACCTGTGCTTAATTCCCCTGTATCCACCAAGCAAACCCCAGAAATCCCGAGAATGTACACGAGGGTAATATATAAAGGGAAAGAGATAAAGCTAATCGTAAAGGTTAAACCTGCACGGGCCAGCAGGTACACCGACGCAGAGGCCCTGATCGACAGCGGGGCGAATTTAACACTGATAAATCAAGATTTCGTACGAAAGCATAGGATCCCCACGGTAACCTCGTCACAAGTCATCATCGTGCATAATGCGGATGGATCAGAGAACGCCGGAGGAAAGATAATGGAAGAAGTGGAGATCTATTGTGATCTCAACGGGCATAAAGAACTACTCCGGGTGTACGTATCTAATATTGGGAATAATGACCTTATTCTAGGGTATCCGTGGCTGAGGGAACATAACCCGCGGATCGACTGGAAGACAGGCCGAGTACAGTTCGCCGAATGCCCGGAGACCTGTAATTACGAGAGGAGTACAAGGGCGGTCCATCTCCAGGAAGTAGGGGAGGCAACCCATGCAGAAAGAAGAAGTCAGGAAAAGGAGGCTTGCCTCGACCCGGCCGAAGAAGGACCCCTGTCGCTCGTACCGAAACAGTATCACTGATACCGAAGGGTGTTCTCACAAAAGGAATCGGAGCGAATGCCCCTTCGGAAACCCTGGGATTATGCGATCGATCTAAAGGAATCCTTCCGGCCGAAGAAAGGAAGAATCATCCCCCTCAGCCCCCAGGAACAGAAAGAGGTGGACGACTTCATGGAAGATCAGTTGAGAAAGGGGTACATCCGTCCCTCAAAATCGGAGCAGACGTCGCCGGTATTCTTCGTATCCAAGAAGGACGGTAGGAAGCAAATGGTACAGGATTACCGGTATCTCAACGAACACACCGTCCGAAATAACTACCCGCTCCCCCTAATCTCCCAGCTCATCGATAGGCTCAAAGGGACACAGATCTTCACCAAGATGGACCTTCGATGGGGATATAACAACATGTGGATCAAGGAAGGAGATGAGTGGAAAGCCGCTTTTGTCTGTCACAGGGGGGCCTACGAACCCACGGTAATGTTCTTTGGACTCTGTAACTCCCCCGCTACCTTTCAGACCATGATAAACGATCTTTTCGCAGATATGCCGGACGTGGTCGTATACATCGACGATCTACTAATCTTCTCGAAAGATCCGAATCGAGCAGCACACGAAGAGAGGGTAAGGGAGGTGTTGGAACAATTAGAAAAGAATGATCTCTTCGTCAAACCGGAAAAGTGCACCTTCTCGACAACAACGGTGGAATTCCTCGGAATGATCGTTGGCCCGGAAGGGATAGCAATGGATCAGGAAAAGGTGAAAGCCGTAGTAGATTGGCCAAGCCCGACCACTCTTCAACAAACCCGTGCCTTCCTCGGACTCGCAAACTTCTACCACTGCTTTATCAAAGACTACGCAAAGATAGCTCGCCTGCTACATGATCTTACGAAGAAAGACGTAATCTTCGAATGGACGCCAGAATGCGAACAGGCCTTCTCAACTCTTAAGAAAGCCTTCACCACAGCGCCAGTCCTTGCTTACCCAGACAATGATTGTCAGTACCGACTGGAAAGCGACGCTAGCAACAGCGCGGTGGGAGCTGTACTCTCGATCCAAAAGGAAGATCGTTGGCATCCCGTCGCCTTCTCTTCCCATTCCATGACCCCAGAGCAACGGAATTACCCAATCGCTGATAAAGAGATGTTGAGCGTCATCTCGGCCCTCGAAACCTGGAGGCATTACTTAGAAGGGACAACTCACGAGTTCGAGATCTGGAACGATCACCAGAATCTCACCTGGTTTATGACATGACAAGATCTCAATAGGCGGCAAGCCAGATGGGCGCAGTACCTCTCACGTTTCAATTTCAAATGGTGCCACAAGGCCAGAGCACTCATGGCAAAAGCGGACGCGCTCTCGCGAAGGTCGGACCTGACTGTAGATGGAGAGCAGGACAATAAGGATGTACTAGTAATCCCACCAGAACGGGTAGGACAAGTACAAGACTCGAGTGGAGTTACCGAGGTAACCACCCCTGGTGATGAGTTAATCAACAAAATCTCCCACAGGACCACGCGTCTCCCTGAAACCACTCTCAAGAAGCTGATGGCACAGGGATACGAGATTAAAGATCGGGTGCTCAAAAGGGATGGGCGGATCTATGTGCCACCAGATCTCTGGACCTGTTTTATCACCCTCCACCATGACCACGCCACCTGCAGTCACCCGGGGGTTCATCGAACGTTGGAACTCCTCGCCCGCTTTTACAGCTGGCCCGGGATGAGGAAAGATGTGGAAGAGTACGTGAAAGCGTGTACGAGGTGTGCCCGAGCAAAGTCTACAAACCAACTGCCCCGCGGGGAGCTCCAACCTCTACCAACGCCCGCCGGACCCTGGGAAGATATCTCCGCAGACTTTATCACTGATCTACCCCTAGCCGGCCAGTATGACACCATTTTGACAGTGGTAGACCGTTTCTTGAAGGAAGTAGAACTAATTCCCTGCCAAAAAACCTGTACAGTGGCGGATCTGGCCAATCTATATCTAACACACGTATGGAAGTATCATGGGCTTCCCCGCTCCATTGTCTCGGATCGGGGCCCGCAATTCGCCGCCTCCCTCATGACCTCACTATGCTCCCAACTAGGAATTACTGTAAAGAAGTCCACGGCCCATTATCCGCAGATGGATGGTCAGACGGAACGAATGAACAGAGAAGTTGGTTCATATCTACATTTGTACTGTGCTGAACGGCAGGTCGATTGGGCGCGTTGGCTGCCTTTGGCCCAGTTCTCCCTTAACGCGAAGCAGTCCTCTGCTTCAAAATTCTCCCCCTTCCAGGTCATGCACACATACCAGCCCAGAATGGGTGTTGAACCCCACGATACTAAGTCGCCCGCAGCTTCTGAGATGGCACGAGGTTACCAAACAGTCCTCGATCAGACGAGAGTGAATCTAGAGATGGCCCGGGAGCGGATGGTTGAACAAGGCAATAAGCACCGTAGCGCTGCACCCTCCTATGCCGTCGGGGATAAGGTTTGGCTGGCCACTGATAATCTCACACTCCCCTTCCCCTGCCAAAAGCTCACCGATTGTTGGGTCAGACCATTCCCGGTCATCGGTATGAAAGGACCGAATGCAGTGCACCTCCGTCTCCCGTCCTACATCCGTATCCACCCCGTGGTCAATATCTCCTGCACTAAACCCTACTCCCTGCCGCTTCCGTCACAGCCGGATCTGCAGCTGGGACCCGCGCTCATCACCGACAATCGCGACGCCGAATACGAAGTCGACTTCATCATCGACTCCCAACCTCGCGGCCAGGGGATACAGTATCTCGTCCACTGGAAAGGTTATACGGCAGACGACCGCACCTGGGAACCGGCCTCTAATCTCACCCACTGCCCGGATGCACTTCGAGACTTCCATCGCACCCATCCTTCCGCTCCTCGTCCTGTCGCTCGCTCGGTCTTCGCCACTCTCTTTGGTCGCTCCCTTCCCTTCACTGCCCCGGAGGTTCAGCTGTAGCAGGGGGGTAGTGTTACGACCTCGCTTCGCCCCTATCTTTTTCCCTATTCCTCGCCCACTCCAGACTCTGGTACACCTAAACAGGCCTCCCTTACTAACAGCATTCACACGCCACACAATGGCAGCGCAAAGCTGTGTTTACCTTAGTAAGCGGTCCAGCCCCGGTTCGCACAGCCCCATGACATCATCATCGCACCATATCATGACATCATGACGCATTCTTGCCTCATTGGTGCCCGGGCTGCACAAACCAGTGCAGTGACTCCCCATGACTTGTTCCTGGCCAAAGGCATAAGTCCCTCATTCCCACGACTGCCCTAAAGTAACTGTATGTAGTAATCATGCCATAGCATGTACAAATACCTTGTACTGTATTTAAAGCTAGCAATTCAGCCCCAGAATCCTCATTTGAGTTATTCTGGGTTTTCCCCTTAGTCCTCAGTCGACGCCTGGGTTCCCATTAGCTCTAGTCCATCATCCCTCTCCTCGCTGCCTCACAGCTCACTATCAGCCCCGCCTAAGGGTTGTTTCAGTTTGACGAAGAGATCATTCTTTTCTAGTCGTTCCAACACCTTTCTTACCCTCTGTTACGCTCACGGCTACGCTACGTTCCGCTCTTTCCCTACACTTCCCTCTTTAGCCTCTTTGACCCACGCCACAGCGCCGCGACTCGGTCCTACCCGAGTCTTGCTCCCACACCGGTAAGCACAGTAGCCGCAGCATCCGGGCACCGGACTACGGTAGAGTAAAGCCCCGGTTACCCGGCTATTGATGCCGCACCGCAGCACTCAGGTAATCCGCAGTTCCAATGGCGCCTTATGGTGCCACCCGCTCTCATGCCTATAGCGATACCTGCGCATCGCACGCCATAGCTCGCCATCCGCTCTCACCCCAATAGCGATTCTCCCGCTATTGCGCCATAGTACGCAATCCGTTCTCACTCCAATGGCATTAACCTTGCGATGGTGCCATCGCTCGCCACCCTTTCCCACTCCAGTAGCGTTTAGCCCGCAGCACCGCCCCGCTCGCACGGACCAGGCCAGTTTCTGTCTCGCATTTCCATATTTAGTATCTATGCCTGCCCTTACTTACTTCAGTCTCCGATTGGACTCCGCTGTACAGTAGTATATAAGACCGCCTGTAAGTAGTCGGAGCCCCAATCAATTCTTCTTGGGTCTTCCCTCACAAGGCACCCGCTTATAAGGAGTTTGATCCACCTTTCCGTTTCGCTTCACTTTGCTACTCATTCCCTTGTGCCCAGCACCCGGGACATCGTCTTGCTCATTCCACTCGACACCTCCTTGCCTTTGTGCCTGAGGTCGTTTCATTAAGAATTGATTCTCCCGTTCGCTGCTGTCGCCCATCCGACCGCCCCGAACACCCCATCTATCACCAACCTTTTCGCTATCAGTAAGCAGAGCAGAACCCGCGTCCCCCTTATTGATGTGGAAGGACACTAGTGAACGGTACACGTGCCAAGTCGGCCCCCGCTGTTGTAGTTGGCAGCTCAACAGGCAGACACTGTCTAGTAGTCGCCCCTCGCCCAGTTCGCCCCATCAACCTCGACCTTCTCGCCACCATCGCTTCCCACTTCGAAGCCGACGCCGCTGCTGCTGCTGAGAGAGAGCAGAGAGAGCTGTGGGAAGAGATCGACCAAGCCATAGCAGACTTTGCTGCGAGGTCCAGGGCTTCAGATACGCCCACACTTGTTTATCCCCCATCCCCAAGTGCTGACATCGACCCGAACGACTTCGTTCGGCCCACACCACCTATCCCTTCGCCTTCTACCCTTCGCCGGCTCATCGCCAAAGCCGAAGAACAGACCCGCCGCTATCAGGAGTACTGCGCTCGCATAGAGGCAGAGCTCGCCGCACCACCTCCCCCCTCGCCAGATTACCGCGCCTGTTGTAGGCCGGACCGCCTTCGCCACCCCTTTCGTTTCCCGCCATTCCACTCACACCCGAAACAGTCCGGGACATCCAGTACCGTACTGGTGCGCAGTCTCAACGAGCCAGGCCGCCTCCACCCAAGAAACCTTCTGAAGCAGCCCAGCAAATTCCTTTAATTACCCTTTTTATACTTACTTCTTTGTGCATCCCTCCCTTTTTAGTGTTAGCCTTCACTTCCAAGGATGTTCCCGCTTTTATTTTGGTATTACCTTTCTGCTTCTTGT
Source organism: Tylopilus aff. callainus (assembly GCA_038093995.1). Classification (NCBI taxonomy): domain Eukaryota; kingdom Fungi; phylum Basidiomycota; class Agaricomycetes; order Boletales; family Boletaceae; genus Tylopilus; species Tylopilus aff. callainus. The sequence continues at coordinate 6,532 of JBBPTI010000637.1, forward strand.
TTTATTTCTTTCTGGCTACTTGTGTTTTGCATTTATCGCATTCTTTCTCGCGTTCAATTTGACCGCAATACCCTTTTAGTTTCAGTTCAATCCCCTTCAGGCGAATACTCCTTCATTATCTCCACACCCACAGGCGTACGAGGTCGCAACCTCCGCTACGAGACTATCCCTACCAACTGGGCAGAGTCAGCACCCCAGAACGATTGGTAGAAGTTTTTGTTTACAGATTAAATTGAAGAATCGTTCCAGGCTTTAGCTATAGGGGGATTACTCAGCAAGCCGAGAGAACACTGAACGCATCCTGAAGGAAGAGTAATCAGGATCCTCAACAGGCCGTGTCCCGGAGACTATCGAGATCAGAAGACCGTAGTCTGCGCGAGACCTCTAGCGCCCCTGCCTTTTGAAAGGCCCAGCCGCAGCTGGTATAAGAAACACAAGGCGCCAGTAACCAAGAAAGAAGTACGCTTCCAATATGTCGCAGGTACTCCTCGATACCATCGCAGACCCCACTATTCCACTACCGGACAAACTCGCTGCCATTGCGGCCGAGTTCACCACCGTCACCACTCAGAATATCCAACTCGCTCAATCGCTACATGCGTCCAACAACGAAATTCTCCGCCTCGAGCAGTTGGTAACCACGGGTCAATCAACAGTCGCGACACTTCAGGGTCAGATCGCCGCAGCGGGCCCTCCAGGTACTTCGAAGAAAGTTGAACTCTTCGCTGACCCAGGCGAATATGATGGCATGATCGCCAAGTTTGAAGAATGGTGGGCCAAGATGAAAGCATGGCTCCAAATCAATGCGCATGTCGCCCCCGCAGGAAGCTACGAGGCGGTAGTGGCAGTACTCTCCTGGCTTCGCGGACCCAAAGCCGGCCCCTTCACGCAGACACGCTTATCCTGGGGCAATGCCTATAAATGGACGGACTGTGAGGCCGAGATTGAAGGCCTATTCCGCGCAGCAAATCAGAAAGACTGGGCCTGTTGCCAGCTGGAGGAGTTCAAGCAGCAGAACATGCGGACCGACGATTTCCTCGTCCGCTGGGAAGCTCTATACCAGCAAGCTCAGATCGATGACACGCACGCAGTCCGCCTCCTGGAACAAAATACGGCCCGGCACATTATATTACAGATATTCAAGGAAGGCAAGTGCCAGGACAAACCGGCGCTCTATTTGGACAACATCAGGAAGACCGGATGCGCAATGGAAGCGCTCGGCTTCATAAGGGGGTATGAGAGGAAGGCCCCTGTGAGGATTAGCAGTCGAGGGTTAGCGTGGGAGAACACTGAAGAAGATCTATACGCCCTCCCAAGCAGCGACGCCCGCGCAAAGTGCTTCAATTGCAAACAGACCGGCCACCGAATCCGAGAATGCCGGAAGCCAAAGATAAACCAATGCCCAGCCTGTAAGTTTGTTCATGGTGGGCACAGCGCTTATTGCACCAAAAGGAAAACGCTGCGGAGAATCCCGCTAGCTGAAGAAGAAGAACCGACCGGGCCCGAAGCGCCGGTCCGGATTGCCGAGTTGGCAGAAGAAATATGCAAGAGGAACAACCCAGAGACGGGTTCGGATTTTCCAATCGAAGGATCCCAAATGAAGGGAAAAGGCAGGGCCTAAGGAACACGTCGGGTGTTCCAAAGGCCGGTAAGATTCCTACAAAGCGCGCCCCTATCACCCATGTTATCATCTCTAAAGACCGAGAATGGTGTATCCCCCTTAGATTGCCCGATCTAGAGGAGCCCGCTCCCCAGCGGCTCGGCGGCAACCGTGAACCAAATGCCGTGCTTAATTTCTCTAACAAGTATACTCCCCTGCATGCGCGCAAAGAAATCCCGACTAACCCCCCACAGATTCGCATACTAGGGCAACAGAAAAGAAAAGAGATACTAATGCAGGTCCAGATCAAGACCCGCACTGGCGATTTCATACCGGCCTCCGCCCTACTCGATAGCGGGGCCCAATCCTCATTCATACACTGAGAGTACGTCCGCCAAAACCGTATCCCTACTGAAGAACTCCCCCAGCCCATATATGTCTATAACGCCGATGGGACCCCGAACAAAGCCGGGCCCGTCACCCATGCCGCCACCGTCTTATTAGAGTACCAGGGTCATGTGGAAAAGACCCGGGTAGAGGTGACCGATCTAGGAAGCAAGGATCTGATTCTGGGGTATACGTGGCTAAAAGAGCATAACCTGCAGATCAACTGGAAGACCGGAACGGTCCATATGCCAGACTGCCCGGAGCTGTGTAATTACTCCGGAGTATCGCGGGTCATCCGCCTGGCAGAAGAACAGGAAATCCGGGTCGCTGAGGAGCAACGGTGCACCGGAAAACAGCAAGAAGGAAAAGCTCCCCGAGAGTTAGTACCCCCGGTGTACCACCGCTACCTCAAGACCTTCGAGCAGAAGGAGTCTGAGAGGATGCCAGTTAGGAAGCCATGGGACCACGCCATCGAACTAAAGAACAGCTTTGTGCCAAGAAAGGGCCGGAATATCCCACTGAGCCCGCAGGAGCAGAAGGAAGTAGACGACTTTGTGGATGAGCAACTCACCAAAGGGTACATCCGCCCCTCCAAGTCTGAACAAACCTCCCCGGTCTTCTTCGTGCCAAAGAAAGACGGCCGCAAGCGGATGGTACAGGACTACCGATATCTCAATGAGCACACAGTCCGCAACAACTACCCGCTCCCCCTCATAGCTCAGCTAATCGACAAGCTCCGCACCGCCTGCCTTTTCACCAAGATGGATCTCCGATGGGGGTACAACAATGTCCGAATCAAGGAAGGAGATGAGTGGAAGGCCACATTTACCTGTCACCGCGGCGCCTTTGAGCCGCTGGTAATGTTCTTCGGGCTTTGCAATTCGCCCGCTACCTTCCAAACCATGATGAATGACATCTTCGCCGACATGGCCGAAAACATCATGGTGTACATTGACGATCTCCTCATCTTCACCCCCTCAGAGGACCACAAGGCACACGAAAAGATAGTCCTAGAGGTTCTTAGGTGATTGGAGGAAAACGACCTCTTTGTCAAGCTGGAGAAGTGCACCTTCGGAGTAATGGAGTTAGAGTTTCTCGGGATGATCGTGGGAGTAAACGGGGTAAGCATGGACCCAAGCAAGGTCACTGCCATAAAGGAATGGCCGGTTCCCACCACCGTGCGGGGAGTTCGGGCCTTCCTAGGCATGGCCAATTTCTACCGCCGCTTTATCCAGGACTTCGCCCACATCGCGCGGCCGCTCCACGACCTAACAAAGAAGGACGAACCCTTTTGCTGGACCGATCAATGGCAAGCGGCCTTTGACCGCTTGAAGGAAACCTTTACCACTGCCCCCGTTCTAGCCTACCCGGATCATAACAAGAAGTATTGGCTCGAGTGCGACGCCTCCAGCTATGCAACCGGAGGAGTCCTGCTGGTAGAAGAAGAAGACCGATGGCACCCGGTAGCATACGCCTCGCATGCCATGACCCTGGAAGAGCGCAACTACCCCATAGCAGATAAGGAGATGTTAAGTGTGATTAGGGGTTTAGAGGACTGGCGCCACTACCTGGAAGGGGCCAAACAACAATTCGAGGTATGGAATGACCACGAGAACCTCAAGTGGTTCATGACCCGCCAAAACCTCAATCGGCGGCAAGCCCGATGGGCCCAGTACCTCTCTCGGTTCAACTTCAAATGGTGTCACAAGGCCGGAACGACCATGGGGAAAGCTGACGCACTGTCACGAAGAGAAGATCTTGCAGTCGGAGACGCCGAGGATAACCATGATGTGGTAGTGATTCCCCCCGAACAGATACAGGTTCGCACGCGCAAACAGGCGTGGCAGGAAGAGTCCGAGGAATGGAGTACGGAAGAAGCCACGGTCTTGCACCATTCGGGCGACCGCCTAACTGATCAGATCTCACACGAGACTATCAAGCTTCCAGCCCCAGTGCAAAAGAGGTTAGAAAGTCAGGGATATCACATCGAAGACGGCTGCTGCATGAAGGGTGGTAAGGTGTATGTTCCCCCCGCTTGTAGATCCGAGGTACTCCGTCTCCACCATGACGCGCTGGTAGCCGGTCATCCCGGAGTTGCCCGGACTATAGAGCTACTCCGTCGGCATTACAACTGGGCGTTCCTAGCTATCGACGCCGCCGACTACGTGAAGAGGTGTCCAAGGTGCGCACAAGTCAAACCCTCGAATAAACCCCCCGCAGGGCCCCTCCAGCCGCTACCCATTCCCGCGGGACCCTGGCAGGACCTATCAGTCGACTTCATCACCGGACTCCCTCTCTCCAATTCATACACCGCCATACTCACTGTCGTGGACCGCTTCTCCAAAGCGGTCGAGCTCGTCCCCTGCGACTCTACTTGCACCGCCCTCGATCTTGCTGATATCTACCTCCACCACGTCTGGAAGCATCACGGACTTCCAAAGTCCATTGTCTCAGATCGGGGCCCCCAGTTCGCATCCCGCCTCATGACTGATCTCTGCCGCCAGCTCCAAATAGATCAACGACTGTCCACCGCCTACCACCCGCAGACCGATGGTCAGACCGAACGGATGAACCGAGAGGTGGGGCAATACCTCCGGACTTACTGCGCTGACCACCCGGACTCCTGGAGCGACTGGCTCCCACTCGTGCAGTTCACCATTAACTCCAGAGTTTCGTCCGCCTCCGGTAAATCCCCCTTCCAGCTCACTCGCACTTACCCCCCGGTTCTCGGAATAGAACCTACCGTCACTCAATCACCCACCGCCGATAACCTAGCCAACCAGTACGCTGATCACTTGGCAGAAGCCCGGGAACGACTCCGCGCCTCGCAAGATACAATGAAGCGAGCAGCCGTCGGTAAGCGTTCTCTGGCCCCCTCCTACTCTATTGGGGATCGGGTTTGGTTATCCACCGAGCACCTCTCTATTCCGGGATCCCCTAAACTCACTGATCGCTGGATTGGGCCGTTCCCTATCATCGGCCTCGTCGGTCCTAACGCAGTCCGCCTCGACCTCCCCGCTTCGTACTGTATCCACCCCGTCCTCAATGTCTCGCGGGTGAAACTGTTCATAGCCCCGCTCCCCGGTCAGCACCCTCCTCTCCCCAATCCCTCGTCGCTGGCTGCTGACCCCGCTATCCCTGAGTACGAGGTCGAGTACATCGTCGACTCTCACCTGGCCGGCCACGGCCTTCAGTATCTGGTCCATTGGAAGGGGTATGATATCTCCGAACGGACTTGGGAACCCCGCGCTAACCTCGCTAACTCCCCTGATGCCCTCGCCGCCTTCCTCCGTTCTCACTCCAATGGCATTAACCTTGCGATGGTGCCATCGCTCGCCACCCTTTCCCACTCCAGTAGCGTTTAGCCCGCAGCACCGCCCCGCTCGCACGGACCAGGCCAGTTTCTGTCTCGCAT
>JBBPTI010000639.1:0-11917 GCA_038093995.1 Tylopilus aff. callainus
GCCATATCTCCACAGCCTGTGAACCAAATCACATGACCCAAGAGGCGATTTTGTAGCCAGGGGTATGTACTATTTATGTCTCCACCAGACCTAAGCGAAATTCCCACAGTGTTTGGCAGTGCGCTTCGCGCACTGCTATTGGGGTTAGCATGGAAAGGGTTTTTGGAGTCACTGTATGTAAGAAGACTATTTTTGGGTTTTTAGTGTATGTGAGTGGGGTTGAATAAAAACACTGGTCTAATCCTGGGGTAAGATAGAGAGGGGAAACTAGTCTGACAGCATGTCAGGACCTTTTTAACTGGACAAGTCCAGGTCTTTGTCATCAAACTCTTCAATGTCTTCTCCTGCTATTTTGTCCAGATCTTTGTTGTCTAGATCTGTGAGTTTGGTGACTGGGATGTTAGTTTGGAACTGAGGATAATAGGGGATTAAATGGAATGCTGCATAGCATAGCTTGGAAACTGCACCATCCAACTCAGCCAGGATATACAATCCTTCAGTAGTCTGATATAAGACCACCATTGGACTGAGGTACCTTGGCTTCATCTTTCAGTTTAGTTCCTTTTCAACATGTGTGTTTTGGATTAAAATGAGACTTCCACAACAGAAATCAAAGTCCTTTATCCTATTCTTGAAAGTGGCCTCAAAGTGCTTGACAGAGTCAAAGCATGCCTTGAGGACTCACTTGCAGATTGATTCCAAGTCCTCCTGATGCTTTTGGAACTGTCAGGCTCTCCAGGCAATCAGGCCAGACAAGGATAGTGGGTTGGTATCTGGTGGGGGAATGAGGAAGGTAGTCTTAGAGATATCAAAAGGAAATAGTGGCTCTACACTGTGAACCATGAAGTAAGGGGACAAACTGGTTGAGTGGAGTATGGTGATGTGCTCAGCCCAAAAGACTGAGTGAGCAACAGAATACCAGCAGGACTTCCCCCCCTGGGAACTTTTGATGATGGCCTCCCAGACATCATAGTGACACTGCTCAACCAAGCCATTAGCCTGGGAGTTGTAGGGGGAGATTTGAACATGTTGGACTTGGTAGTGGTCAGCAAGGACATCTAGAGCTTGGACAAAAGCAGGCCCATTATCAGTGATGATTTCGAAAAGAGGACCCCACTGGCATAAGAGTTCCTTGAAGATAAATGTGACTATGGACATGGCATTTTCAGAATGCAACATGCACCATTCTGGATAGGAGGTCAGTGTGCATTGGGCTTGGACAATATACTAATAACCACCAGAGTGGGGCATCAGCATTGTATCAATATGGACTTTTTAAAACAGTCTGCTGATCATGGGCATGGTCGGGGGGATATGAAAGTGTTGGGTCTGGTGGATCTGGCATTTGTGACAAGTATGAATGAACCATTTCACATTGTTGACCAACATAGGCCACCAGAACTGTAGTAGGAGGCATGTCTGGACCATAAAGACACCTTTGTGTCCTAAGCTGTCATGGGCTTTCTTGATTAGCCAGTAGCATCAGTCCTCTGGAGCTACTAGCTGGTGTCAACTGTGTGGCTCACATTGCCATAGAAAGCCATGGAGAAGGAAGAACTTTGTTGCTGAATTAATGAAGCTCTGAAATTCTGCATCAGAAAGGTTAGTAGGACACATGCTAGAATTAAGAAAGCTGCAGATTGAGCAAATCTGAGCCTCCTTGATCAGTGCCTTTGGAGACCAAGGAATAGTAGGAGAGTCTGGAGAAGCACCCTGCTCAGAGATGGAAGAAGAGAAAACAGTCATGTATGTAGGAGGGTATAAGGGTGCAGAAGGGGAGTTCAAAGGTGGGAGTGGGGCTGTGCAGTATAGTGAGGTATAGTCTGAGAAAGAAGACATGTCTGTGGTAAATGGAAGCATCCTATTGTTCAATAAGGTAATAGAGAAAGAATAAAAGTTGTTAAGCCATTCCTCAATGTCATCTACCTCAGGTGGATTATCATTGGCATGAGAATGTCATGATAGACCGTCAGGTCCAGTGTGCCTTTCAGCAGGTACATGACGAAGCTGAAAATGAAATAGGAGAATACTGGCAATCCATTGGTTGATGGTTGCATTCAGTTGTAAGTCCAAGTTGTTGATCATATCCTGGACATACTTCATGTCAACCTTGACAACAAGGTTAGTTACTCCAAATATAAAAATATGAACTGAGCGCAAAGCTCAGAACAGTCTGTATAGCTCAAGCTTTGCCTGAGAGTAGCAGCTCTCAGTGGGTGTAAGGCTGATAGAACAGAAGTGGTTCAGATAGTGTTTGCCATCCTTACCCTCCTATGAAAGGATGAATCTGACTGCAATTAACAAAGTGTCCACAGCAAGGACAACCTTGCAGCTGGACTTATAGTCCAGCCTTTGTAGCACAGGGGACTTGACAATCTTGTCCTTTAGATGAGTCATAGATTCATGCTGGGAGTCACCCCATTTGAAGGGCACACCCTTGCAGGTTAGGTTAACAAGCAGACAAGCTATGGCAGCAAAATTGCGAATGAAGATTTAGACTACTCCACAGGTCCTGAGGAACCCACAGACTTGCATTAAGGTCTTGTATTTGAGCCAATCACAGATCTTCTGCACCTTTATTTCATGGGGAACATGGCCTTTGAAAGTGCACTTGTGTCTGACTATAGTGGTGTTGGGGGTGGCAAGGACAAACTTCTTAGCAGATACCATTGCACTGACATTCTGCAGGCATTGCAGGATTCTGTGAATGACAGTTAGGTGGTTCCAGATAAAAGTCCAAATGCCTGGATTTGCCAAGATGGTTTCATATGTACCATCTGGTCATTGGTGTCAGGTGGTCTCAGTCTTGATGGGGAGGTCATCAATAAATGGCATAGTGTGGTGTGGGATCTTATCTTTCAGGATGAATGCCATATCTGCCTGGTAAATCTGGACAGCATTAGTATGGCCCATTGGGAGAGTGGTGAGATGATGAGGTCCAAGTGGACTGTTGAACATAGTCATGTTCCTGGATTCAACATGCAGTGGATGCTGGTCATAGCCCATGAACAGATCCATCATTCCATAAACAGCATACCTGCTGAACAATTCAGTGAGGTGCTCTACAAATGGGGGGACTGAGGAGTCACAGATGGTAACTGCATTGAGGGGTTGGAGGTCATGGATGAGGCAAAGGGTTTTGCCATCCTGCTTAAGTATGCAGAACCAGCAGGAGCAATAGGCAGCAGTGGAGGTTTCATAGATACCAGAGGCAATCCAGTCTTTGATGATTTATATTGCCTGGTCCCAGGATGATGGTGGGATGGGAATGTTGCAGAGCACCCAGGGTGTGTGGGATACAGTCAGGATTTTCACTGGGGGAAAGTAGCAGTTGTTGAGGTGACCTTGCTTGGTTGGTATCCAAGTAAAGGCCATCTCATGGTTGAGAATAAGCCAGTGGACAAGTTTGACCTCTTTGGGCCATAGCTAGTTTGCTGGGTCAAGGTCAAGTGCATCCAATCATTCCTATGTGAAGTGAACTCTGGGTACAAAGTCAGGGGGGTGAGTTGGCAATGGTATAAGCCCAGTGAGCAGGTCATTTGGTAGCTGGCACAGTACTCAGTACTCCTCCTCAAGAGGAGCCAGGACTGGCCAGACTTTTCTGGTGACTGGCTTATAAGCCAGGGAGTGAGAAGCAGTATCAAAGGTGTATGTAAAAGAAAGGGCTTTAAGATGTGGAGTAGATAAAACAGTCTGAGTGGATGAAAAAAAAATGGTAAGCAGATAAGAAAGTGTAGTCTGAGACCTTGGTCATGATTGACTGGGTTGGCTTAACAAGCAGGGGAGACATGCATGCTATTGATGTACAGTAGTCCAAGGCCTCAGTCTTGAGAGACTGAGTTGGCTGAGATGAGAACGAGAAAACAGATGATGAAGTAGAGGAAGCAAGTGTGCATGTATCTCCCTGACCTTTCAGTGGTTCATCAAATCCTAAAAACCCACTTCCATGATGGATTGATGGTTCACACAGAATAGTCCACATTTGCATTGCAGACATCCATCAGTCCACATGCAGGTAGGGATTTTGTATACCTTATTAGTATTGGGGTCTCAGAGAGTGGTTAATTGTGTGCCATCAGGGAAGTCATTGGTTGTGGCACTGAGGAGGCAGTGGAAGGGGCACTTAAGGAGGTCAAAGTTGGTGTGTGGCACTACCTGTATTTGGAGGAGGACTTCCCCTGCACTGAAATCCATGGCTAAATTTTCCACCACTCCTATGGTGGCTTCAGTGCTAGTGTTAGCATTGGACATGGTCATTACATGGTCCAACTAAACTGGGAGCCCAAGACCTTCCCATACCCATTTAGGCATGGCAATGATCTCTGAGCTGGAGTCCAGGATGGTGGTGAGTGTCTGATTGGTGCCGGATACCTTTGCATCAATTGTGCACAAGGGAACAGTGTGATGAGTGATGATGAGACCATCATTATTTCAGTGTACATGGTCTCCATACTCTTGGTCGACTGCGCCAGGATTGTGGCCAGCTAACTCATTGACCTGTACAACATTAGTGGTGATGGCTATTCATTTGGTAGTGGCAAGCTCACAGAGTTGTTTGCTGAACTCTGGGGCTACTGACATAAGGTCCCTAACCAGGACAGGGACTGTAGAGTCTAGTACCTGGTCTAGGATGTAGTGGGGGGCAGTTTTGTCCTTGATGGAACATGAGTATCTGTATTGTCCTGCTGGGGCAGAGACAAGAGTGTTAGTGGGGTCAGTGCAAGGAGGAACATTACTGTTTAAGGGAGCTGGCATCAGAATGGTACATGAGGATATTGGTGCAGGTGGTGTGATTTTGGATGAGGACAGAGTAGGGGTAGTGCAAGGTGCCTCAACCCTAGGTGACACAACTGCCCAAGAGTTGGGTGGTGGCACATGTACACTGTCAAAGCATGTTTGTTTACCTTTTCCTTTGTCAGCTTTGAAGTTGGCCAAGGCTTGCACCATGTAGGGCTTGAAGTTGGGGTGCTCAAGGATGGGGTCATAGTTGTTGTCAGTCTCTTGAACTAGGGTCATGAAGACCAATGGTTCGATGTCTATGATGGCATCAGTATCTGGGTAGGTTAGTGATAGTAACCCTGTGGTAATAGCAGAAGAAACTTTCAACAGAGCTGGTGCAGCAGCCAGTTGGTCCAAGCATTCCTTGAGACAATGGGTTCCAGGAACACAAGGGATACACCTACTGTCCAGCAGGTAGAGGTGGTTGTTGGTACTGTGACTCGCCTGCCCTGACTGGATATACATGTCAATGTGTGGGCAATGTGACATATAATGGTTGGGGTCAGTGCAGAATGCACAAACCTGAGGGGTAGTTCATCAAAGTGCAACTTGCTCCTGTTTAATTATGGGGGCAGCAAGAGGTGTGGTGGCAGCAGCAGCAATAGGCTGTGAACTTGGGGTGGACTGGGCTGGTGCAGCCCAGGCTGGGTAGTATGGCTGTAAGAGCAAGAAAGCAGCAGGAGTATAAGAGGGGAGAGATTGCAGCACAGCCCTAGTTAAAAGGAACTGGGCTGTGGTGGCAGTGTCTGCAATAGGATAGGGGTTCGACAGGTGGTGGGTGGTTTTAGTAATGAGTAGGCAGTACCGGACTTGTGTCTCAAGGTCAGTGGGGAGTCCTTTGAGGAAGAGGGTGTTGTGGTCAAGGTCTGATAAAAACCTACCATTGATGAGGAATTGGGAGACCTTCATGAACTTGCACCTATAGTCTCCAAAGTCCTCAAGAGTGCACATGGGCTTGGCCCTATACTCTTGAATGAGATATTGAAGATCTGCCTGGCAATACCAGTTAGCACCTTTATAACCAGGATAGAGTTCTTTAACAGCAGCAACAAAGGCTGCCCAATCGGCGGGTACTGCTGTGGCTTGGGGGAGTAACTCCCATTCTTCTGACTCTTCTAAGTCAGTGTATTGGATGGAAGTCCAGATTTTCTGGGCATTGGTGAGCATAGCCATCATTCCTAGGAGATCAATGTCCTCCAGGAACCTTGGTAGCAAGGATGGTGTTTTTCCATTGAATTTTGGAGTGCTCAGACTGCTGTATAAGGGCATCTGAGGAATGGGGTTGGCCATTGATGCAGGTGGTAGAGGTGCTGGCAGTTGGGGAATGTGAAGTGGGGACTGAGGGTGAGGCAGTATTTGTGGCAGGGCTGGTGCCGACAAGTGGGACTGAAGTCCAAAGAGGGTGATGTTAGTCAGCAGAGTTGGAAACAGTGTCAGACTGTAAACTAGAGGGAGGGATTGATCTAGGGATGAATCAAATAGGTATGAGAAGGAAGGGGATGATGATGTTGGTGAAGAGGCTTCACTTTGGTTCAGTGGGATTAGTGGTGAAGAGAATTCCTCCGTAAACAGGCTCCCTCTTCCTTTGTTGGGCATCAAATGTATAAATGCCCCTGGAAAATGATCCCTATCATCTCCCAATTTGGTCAGGAGGTTGGATAAGTTGCCCTGTACAGATACAGGGTTGTTGGTTCAGGCTATGTCTCAGCTATATTGGTCTGACCAATCAGAGTGGTCTGAAAAGTATGGGGAAGAATGAATGGAGTCAGTAGAAAGCAGTGAGATGTCAAGGTTGGCTAGAGTGGGTAGGTTGGTGCAGTTATGTCATGCATTGTGTGGTGACACCAGTTCCAACAGCTCGGAGGCATTACCAAGCTGAAGTTGATGGAATTCATCTAGTAAGTTTTCTATCTCTTGGCGCTGAGGGGTAGATCATAGGTGTCTTCTGGAATCCCTTTCAGAGCCCCTCACAGTGGGCTCCAGTTGAAAAGATAATAGAAAGGCTGGGAGGACTATGTAGGTAGGGACACCTAAGAGCCCAGGCCTTCAGTATTGTAGAATTAGTGGTGGGAATGGTATGTTCATCCCAAAAGAGGCTCTAAGGAAAGAGAAAGGTTCTGGAAGAAGTCCAAGCAATGGCACTCATCAGTGTGTGAAAGTTCAGTCACAGATCATGTGCAAGTCCAAGAGTCTGAGAGATTTCAAAGCTTTTGGGTTGCAGGGGAAACAGTTTGAGCTTAGTGGATGGTTTACTAAGGTCATTTAGAGAAGTTTAAAATGGTGACAGTGATGGTGATGGTGATTTGTGAGCCAAAAGGGAGCTGTCATTCCCATCCTGTACAACAGCATTATAGTCCATGTATGTTCAGACTCTAATGACGTCTAGGTAACACTAACCAATGGCACAAAACTAAATACAGGTATTGAAACACTATATCAAACTATCAAGATAAATCAGAAAAAAAGAGGACTGCCCTGTAGACAGTGTGACATCTATACTGAGTCTATCACATGTGATTGGACCCAGTCTAAGTAGGCTTGAAAGGAAAATAAAGTCCCCACTGTCTGCAAATGGCACATTGCAAGGAAGGATAGCAGGTGCAAATAAAGGGGTAAAGTGATCAATGGATAAGATAAAGGGAAACATACAAGGGTGGAATGAGAGACCGCGGTAGTCCAATATAGTCCAAGGCCTCATCAACCCAGACTGTGCTGCAGACTGCAGTGAGTACAGACAGAGTAGTGAGGACATGGTGGGGAAGGTAATAAGATGGTAGGGGGCAGTATAACTGTGATAGGAGGGGTCTTACGCCTACAGAGACAGGCTGGTCTCTACAACACAGTCCAAATTTACCAAGCTAATATGGCATTTATTTTGCAGGATGAGATTCCACACCATATCATGCCATTTGTTGATGACTTACCCATGAAGTCTGAGACTATGAGGCACCAGCAGCCCAATGGATCCTATAAGACCATTTCCGAGAATCCAGGAATCTGTCTTTTTATTTGGAATCACCTTGTCATCATTTACCATATTTTACAGCAATTGCAGAACATCAATGCAATGGTCTCTGCCAAGAAGTTTGTACTTGCAGCCCCAGATGCCATCATTGTCAGGCACAAGTGCACCCCCAAAGGATGTATAGTGCATGAGGCCAAGGTCCAAAAGATTATGGACTGGCCAGACTGTGAAAACCTTACCCAAGTCTGTGGTTTCCTTGGTACCTGTGGTGTTGTCTACATTTTCATCTGTAATTTTGCCTCTCTCACTTGACCATTAATTAATCTCACACGAAAGGGTGTCCCCTTTGAATGGGGTGATGCTCAGAAAGATGCAATGGCTCATCTCAAGGATGAGATTATTAAGTTCCCTGTGCTCTGCTGCTTGGACTATGAGTCCAGCCAGAGGTTGTCCTTGCTGTAAACACCTCAGTCATAGTGGTTGGGTTTATTTTATCACAGGAAGGCAAGGATGGCAAGCACTATTCAAACCATTTTGGTTCTATTAGCCTTATGGAAGTTGAGAGCCACTATTCACAAGTGAAACTTGAACTTTACAGACTTTTTCGGGTGCTTCACCCAGTTAGGGTCTTCATTTTCAGTATCACTAACCTCATCATAGAAATAGACACTAAATATGTCCAGGGAATGATCAACAACCTGGACCTTCAGCCCAACATGACCATCAATCGATGAATCACAGGTATCCTCTTATTCCATTTTAAGATTTGTCATGTCTCCACCACATGGCATGCAGGTCTGGATGGTCTTTCTCAGCACCCTCCTTCTGATAAGGATCCTCCTGAAGAAGAGAGCATCAAGGACTGGCTTGACCAGGCCTATTCCTTCACTATCATTATTCTTAACAATTGCACACTACCTCATTCATACCTACCATTTGCCCCCTCCTTATATCTCTGTGTTGGTCCATCTACATCCACAGACTATGTTCTTTTGCCCACACTGCAGCCTCGGTCTACTTGGCCTTATGCTGTAGTCTTCTCCTCTGCCATCACTGACCAGAATCATCCTACAAACACACCTATCATCCCATGGTCCACTAAAGCTATGGCACAAGAGGCCTGCATCTGCATAATCCAAGACTTCCTTCATTCCCATATACACCCCACTGATCTCTCAGACACCAAGTTCCAATCCTTTGTAAACTTGGCAATAAAGTTCTTCATCCTTAACAATTCTTTATGGTGCTGCAAACCTCATGGATGACACCAGCTTGTTGTACCAGAAGACCACTGGTACAGACTGATTAAGGAGGCACATGATGACCTTGGGCACAAAGGTGTCTACACAGTCCATACTTGGTTACTCCTCCACTTCTGGTGGCCAATGCTGGTTGACAATGTCAAGTGGTTCATGCATACTTGCCATAAATGCCAAATTCATCAGATTGCTTGCTTCCATATTTCCCCAACCATCCCAGTCATTGGTGGACTTTTTTGGAAAGTACATGTTGACACAATGCTGATGCCCCACTCTGGCAGATATAGATATATCATCCAGGCCCACTGTGCTCTGACTGCTTACCTAGAATGGCATATGCTGTGGTCTGAGAATGGCACCTCAATTGCTGCCTTCCTCTTTGAAGACCTCTTCTGCTGTTGGGGTCCTGTTTCCAAAATTGTAACTAACAACAGCCCCACTTTTTTCCAGGGTTTAGATGTCCTTGCAGACTGGTATGGTATTTGCCATATCTGTGTCTCCCCCTACAACTCCCAGGCAAATGGGGTGGTCAAACAGCATCACTTTGATGTCTAGGAGTCCATCATCAAAAGTTCCCTGGGGGGGAGTCTCACTGGCATACTGCCACTCACTTGGTCTTTTGGGCCAAGTGTGTGACAGTGGTCCATTCCACTGGTCTATTGCCATATTTTATGGTTCATGGTGTAGAACCACTCTTTCCGTTTGATCTTGCTAAAGCTACTTTTCTTGTTCCACTATCAGAAACAAATCCCATCACTCTGTCTGGACTGATTGCCTGGTGAGCATGCCAATTTCAAAAGCATCAGGATGACTTGGAGTCAATTTGGGAGCATATAATGAAGATCTGCTTTGACTCGATCAAGCACTTCAAGACTGCTTTCAAGAACCAAATCACAGACTTCAACTTCTGCCCTGGGAGTCTAGTCCTTGTTTGTAATACCTGTGTCAAGAAAGAGCTGAATCAAAAGACAAAGCCTAGGTACATCAGTCCAATGGTGGTCCTTCACTGGACTTCTAGAGGATTGTATATCCTGGCCAAGTTGGATGGCACAGTCTCCAAGCTGTACTATGCAGCTTTTCGTGTTATTCCTTACTATCCTCATTCCAGATCCTCAATTCCAGTCATGAGCCTTACTGGTCTTGATGATGAAAGCCTAGACAGGCTAGTGGGAGAAGAAGTTCCTGAACCAGATGAAGCAGATGTGGACTTCAATGACCCAGACCTATAAGTCTGTGGTCTCATATGATACCTGTTCCTCCTCTCTGTTCCACCCTAAGATTTGTCCAGCACTCTTTCCTACATACTGAAAAGACCATTAACAGACTCTATGCCTTTCTCCACTCCTCTCCACTCCTCATATACCATCTAAACAAAACTCAATAGAACCATAAAACATAAAACATAAAAGTAAAGTCCATCTTCTTTCTCTGTTTGTGTCTCCATGTGATTGTATCCAATGTACCTCCTGACCTTCACATGCACCTTGAGGCACTGCACATCTTTAACCTCATAGACTAAATACCACTACATATATCCCATAGACTGGAGAAAGAAGACCAAGGAAGATAAATCAGGCAGCACCCTGCAAAATTCTTCTTATGTTTCTTTTCTTATGCATGCTATGCCTTGTTCTGCTTTGTATTTCATTTCAATTACAGCCTAGTTTTATACATAGGACTACATATGATACACACAGACTTCTCTAGGGGCAATGATACTACCTACTTGGAGTCAACAGGCTCAGGGATCACACTCAGCTCCTTGGAGAGGATCCATAACACTGCCAGGATCTTGTCCTGTTGCATTTCCAGCTTCTTTGTGTCTGTATGAAGCTGAAACAGGCATGCCTTCAGAGTGTTGATGCAGCACATGACCCCCTTGATAGGCCTCCTCTCCTTGTGCACAGTCTTCTTTGGCACAGCCAGCTCCTTTTCTTTCCCCTTCCCCTTAGCTTTGACAGGAATGGGTTCAACCTCCTCCACCTCCAAGTTGAATGTGACCTTGATTGGTGACATGGGTCACTTGCTAGACCCAGCCTTGATTGCCACATGAGTCAGCTGTTTCATAACTGCTGGTGCAGGCTCTAGCAGATTGTGAGTTCACACTGCTATCACCACAAGACTGCTTACCTTTAGTGGCAGCCTGTGCTGCTCCTGCTCCTGCAGCTGCCTTCTTCTGTGGGGCTGCCCATCCAGCACTCAGGTTGCACTTGATTTGGTGATTGTAGCACAGCTTGCAGGCAGAACCTGGACCTGGCATACACTGCTCATCTGCATTGGCAGCCTGGCACTGCACACAGACCTTCTCAGTCCACCACCTTACCCATAGTGTATTTGAGGGCTTGAGCCTCTTTGTGGCCATGTCCTTGTCATCATTGTTGTGCACCCTCTACACAACCATTAGTAGCTCACAATTAGATACCCATACCACATACTTTTACAGATGATGCCTCAGACATCCTGTCAGACAGTGCAGTGCACCTTGCTGCATCCACTGCTGGTGCATTTTCCTGCATGGCATCCATCTCATCCTCCACAGGGGCAAGTTCTTCAACAGGTCTGGCAACTGCTTTATTTTTGAAATGATCTCAGGCACTAGGTGCTAGGAGGTGTATGAGTGAAGATGACCGTGGGTGCTAGGCACTAGGCAGCATGTAGCGAAAGTGAAGCAAAAGGGAACAATGGATCAATCTCCTAGTATGCAGGTGCCTTGTGAGGGAAGATCCAAGAAGAATTGATTGGGGCTCCGATATAATACAGGCGGTCTTACAGTGAGCAACAAAACCATTGCAATGTCTAACCCCAACACGGTGCGTGAAGCGCACCGCAATCACCCCTGGGAATTTCGCTTAGCTGTAGTAGAGACAAACAAAGTACAAACAAAGAGCTACAAAACCATCTCTTGATCATGTGA
>JBBPTI010000640.1:0-11909 GCA_038093995.1 Tylopilus aff. callainus
ACTATGCGAAGGTGGCAAGACCCCTGCATGACCTCACAAAGAAGGATGTAAGCTTCGAGTGGACCCCGGAGTGCGAAGAAGCCTTTGGGCAGTTGAAGAAGCACTTCACCACGGCCCCAGTGCTTGCCTACCCCGACAACAACTGCCGCTATCGATTAGAGAGTGACGTCAGTAACTCCGCAGTGGGGGCCGTACTGTCGGTTCAAAAGAAAGATCGGTGGCACCTAGTAGCCTTCTCGTCCTACTCCATGACCCCGGAACAGTGGAACTATCCAATCGCTGATAAGGAGATGCTGAGCGTGATCTCGGCGCTTGAAACCTGGAGACACTACCTGGAAGGAACCACCCACAAGTTTGAGATCTGGAATGACCATCAGAATCTCACCTGGTTCATGACGCGACAAGATCTCAATCGGCACCAGGCCCGATGGGCTCAGTACCTCTCCCGATTCAATTTCAAATGGTGTCATAAGTCCGGAGCCCTGATGACAAAAGCAGATGCACTTTCATGAAGGTCAGACCTCACGGCAGAAGCAGGGCAGGACAATAAGGGGGTCCTCGTGATCCCACCGGAAAGGATAGCGCAGGTAGGGGGGGAAGAAGTCGAAATTGTTGAGGTAACAACCCCGGGAGATGAACTCATCGATGATATTTCCCACAGAACCACGCGGCTCCCCAAAGCCACCCTCAAGAAGTTGATGGCACAGGGGTATGAGATAAGGGATCAGGTCCTGAAAAGGAATGATTGGATATACGTACCACCCGACCTCCGCATGCAAATCATCACTCTTCATCATGATAACGCCGTCTGCGGCCACCCCGGTGTTCACAAGACATTGGAACTCCTTGCCCGATTTTATAGTTGGCCCGGAATGAGGAAAGATGTGGAAGAGTATGTGAAGGGGTGTACAAGGTGTGCCCGGGCAAAGACAATGAATCAACCACCACAGGGGGAAGTACAACCTTTGCCCGTACCTGTGGTGCCTTGGGAAGATATCTCTGTGGATTTTATAATGGACCTACTGGCAGCAGGAACCCATGACACCATCCTGACAGTGGTCGATCGCTTCTCAAAAGAAGTCGAATTGATACCCTGTAACAAAACGTGCACAGCGGCAGGTTTAGCCGACCTATATTTAACCCATGTATGGAAGCATCATGGACTTCCTCGATCAATTGTTTCAGATCGTGGCCCGCAATTTGCGGTGTCACTCATGACCTCCCTATGTAATCAGTTAGGAATAATGGTAAAGAAGTCCACTGCACACCATCCTCAGACCGATGGACAGACGGAATGGATGAACAGAGAAGTTGGCTCTTATCTTCGAATGTATTGTGCTGAACGATAGGATGACTGGGCATGATGGTTGCCCCTGGCCCAATTCTCCCTGAACGTGAAGCAGTCTTCTGCTTCTAAGTTCTCCCCTTTTCAGGTCATGTGCACATACCAACCACGAATGGGGGTGGAACCTAGGGATACCAAATCACCCGCTGCCTCTGGCATAGCGCGCGAGTATCAATCAATTCTGGAGCAGACTCGGATGCATCTCGAAGCAGCCCACGAGCATATGATGGAGACAGGGAATCGACACCGGAGTCCGGCCCCATCCTACACCCCCAGGGATAAGGTGTGGCTGGCCACTGACAATCTAACGCTCCCTTTCCCTTGTCGCAAGTTAACGGACCGGTGGGTGGGGCCTTTTTCCGTAATTGCCATGAAAGGACCCAATGCGGTGCATCTCTGCCTCCCTTCCTATATCCGTATTCATCCGGTTGTTAACATCTCCCGCTGATATGAAGGTAGGAAGGCTGAGAGGACTATGTAGGTAGGGACACCTAAGAGTCCAGGCCTTCAGTACCGTAGAATTAGTGGTGGGAATGGTATGTTTGTCCCAAAAGAGACTCTAAGGAAAGGGAAAGGTTCCGGAAGAAGTCTGAGCGATGGCACTCAGCAGTATGAGAAAGTCCGGTCGCAGATCGCGCGCAAGTCCGAGAGTCCGAGAGATTTCAAAGCTTTCAGGTTGCAGGGGAAACAGTTCGAGCTCAGTGGACAGTTCACTGAGGTCGTTTAGAGAAGTTGAAAACGGTGTCGGTGACGGTGACGGTGATTCGTGAGCCAAAAGGGAGCTATCATTCCCATTCTGTACAACAGCATTATAGTCCGAGTATGCTCGGACTCTAACGACGTCTAGGTAACACTAACCGACGGCAAGAGACTAAATACGGGTATTGAAACACTATATCAAACTGTCAAGATGAATCAGAAAAAAAAGAGGACCGCCCTGTAGACGGTGTGACATCTATACTGAGTCCATCACACGTGATTGGGCCCGGTCTAAGTAGGCTTGAAAGGAAAATAAAGTCACCGCCGTCCGCAGATGGCACGTTGCAAGGAAGGACGGCGGGTGCGAATAAAGGGGTAAAGTGATCGATAGATAAGATAAAGGGAAACGTATGAGGGTGGAAGGAGAGACCGCGGTAGTCCGATATAGTCTGAGGCCTCATCGACCCGGACTGTGCTGCGGACTGTGGTGAGCACGGACGGAGTAGTGAGGACATAGTGGGGAAGGTGATAAGGTGGTAGGGGGCGGTATAACTGTGACAGGAGGGGTCTTACGCCTACAGAGACAGGCTGGTCTCTACACCGCACTAAACCCTATTCTTCTCTGCTCCTGTCCCAGCCGGACCCTCAATCCAGCCCGGCCCTTATCACCGATAACCACGATGCCAAGTTTGAGGTGGAATTCATCGTTGACTCTCACCCCCGTGGCCAGGGAATCCAATACCTCGTCCACTGGAAGGGTTACCCCTCATCAGATCGAACCTGGGAGCCCGCCTCTAACCTTACCCACTGCGCCAACACGCTCCGCGACTTCCACCATTCTCATCCCGCCACTCCGTGACCGGTCTCTCGCTCGGCCTTCGCTGCCATCTTCGCTTGCCCTCTCCCCTTCACTGCCCCGGAGGTTCAGCTTTAGCAGGGGGGTAGTGTTACGACCCTGCTCGCTCCCTTACTCCTAGCCCCTATTTTTCACCCCTATTGTGGATGGTACCCACTCTAGACCACACTTACTAACAGCATTCACACACCACATGATGGCAGCGCAAAGCTGTGTTTACCTTAGTAAGCTGGTCCAGCCCTTTGCACAGCCCCATGACGTCACCATCACGCCATATTGCACCATCGTCACGTTATCTCACATCATCGGCGCCCGGGCTGCACAAACCAGTGCAGCGACTCTGCATGACTCACTCATGGCCAGTGGCATAAGTCCCTCGTTCTCACATCTACCCTGAAGTACCCATATGTAGCAATACGAGTACAATATGTACAAACACTCTGTAACCATATAAATAACCTCTCAATTGAGCCCCAGAACCTCATTCGAGTTAATCTGGGTTTTCCCCTTAGTCCTCAGTCGATGCTCGGGTACCTGATAGCTCTAGTCACTCGCCCTATCTCTGCTGTCACACAGCTCACTACACAACTCCGTCTAAGGGTTGTTTCACTGGCTCTTCATCTATCCTGGTCCCACTCTGTATTACGACCTCACCCCAGCTCCTATCTGTCTCTTTTCCCTCTTAGGCTCTACCCCTATCCTGGCTCCAGTATCTATGGCTGGCCCATGTACTAACAGCATTTACACACCACACAATGGCTGTGCCAAGCTGTGTTTACCTTAGTAAGCAGTCCAGCCCTCCTTGCACAGCTCTATGACATCATACTCACCTCATATCACACCACTATGGCATGATCGCATGTCATTGGTGCCTGGGCTGCACAAGGCAGTGCAGTGACTCTACATGACTTGTCTTTGGCCAGTAGTATAAGCCCCACTCTCCCACATCTGCCCTGAACCTTGCTGTATGTAGCAATATCATACAAACACATACAAATCCCTGTAACCATATATAAAGCTGGCAATTCAGCCCCAAGATCCTCATTTGAGTTTTCCCCTTAGTCCTCAGTCAATGCCTGGGCCCCCACTAGCTCTTGTCATTATCATTCTTGTTTGTCATCCACTAGCTCACTACCTGCACTGCTAAGGGTTGCTTCATTATGACTCAAATCACCTTACTTTGCCATCACTGTCACCACCCCAAAGCCATTATCAGTAGTGAGCTCTGCAGAGTTGTTGGCTGTTATTACTAACAGCCCTCTGCCCCAGTGAACTCAGACCAGATTCAAGTCTTGTGTACTGAGTACACGCTTGATCTTGCTGCCCTCACCACCAGTGCTCACCTCTTCATAGAGGAGCACCTGCATCTATTCACCCAAGTCTTTGACCCTGCCTTTGCCACCGCCCAGAGAGAAAGGAGGTTAGTAGGGGAGTATAGAGAAGTAAAGAAAGAAGAGGATGAGGACCTAGTACTACCACTGTTGCCCTGCCCCACTGTAAAGTGTGAGTTGACACTGCCCAAGTCAGTTGACCCCAATGACCTTGAAGGGCCCTATTGTGACCCCACCTTCCCAGACACCCACCACCACCTCAACAAAGAGTACTGTTACTGGCAAGAGAACTGCACCCAGTTTCTAGTTGAAGAAGCCCACTTTGCCTGTTGCAAGAGAATCACCACAGCAAGAGCTGCCTGCTGCACTGCCACCACCACCCTTGTCCACCCCATTGATGGTTAGGAATGCCTTCACCCTCATGCATCTCTGTGCCGCCCTTGTTATTTTTAGTTCCCTCTTAGTAGCCTCTGCTACTATTATGATAACACTTCTTGTCCACACATACCTGCACTTATTGACAGGTATCTTTTTACTTCATCCCCATCTCCTTCTATGATAGCTCAGCTCCTGCTGGAAATAACTACTTTTCTGATTGTCTTTTTCTCTTGTCTTTTTCTCTACTTCATTCTCTGCCTTTTCTCTCTCATTGCATGAGAGCTCATTCCCCTGCAGATCACCACTGACATCTGTCCAGGAGTCTACTCCCTCATCATTGGCTACAAAAGACAGACCCTCCTGGAGCCAGAGGAACAACTTGGGCAGAATTACAGGTGGTAGATATTAAATAAACACTTTTCCCCTTCCTTTTGAGTGACTCAAAATAGGGCAACTGTTTATGTGACTTTGCTGGAAGAACCACCAACAGATACTGAGACTGATCAGCTGACCACAGATAACACCAGTTAGATCCACACTGTATAAAGCCATCAGGCATCCTGCAGTAATCGAAGAGTATTGAAGAAGAACCTGGGTAGTCTGAGATGGAAAGAGAATCTGCATACCCAAGACACACATAGCCTGACACTATGTCACAGTCCACACTTCAAATCCTCACTGACCCAAACCTCATGTTGGAGGACAAGATTGCTGCTGTTGTGCTAGAGTTCACCACACTGACCAAGCAGAATCAGCAAGTCTACAACAGATGCATTGAGGAACAGAAGAAGACTGCCACACTACTAAAAGATATAGCTGCATTAGAGCAAACAGTATCAAACCTCAATAGTGCTGCCACTGCAGGAGGAAAAGTGGCCCGAAAGATAGAAGTTTTTGCTGACCCTGGAGATTATGAGGGATCTGTTGCCAAGTTTGAAGAATGGTGGGCCAAGATCAAGGCTTGGCTTCATATGAACTGCTCCACCATTCTACTGAAAAGCTACAAGGCAGTGACCACCATCCTGTCCCAGCTCAAAGGACAGAAGGCTGGACTGTTTGCACAAACCTGCCTCTGCCAAGGTCAAGAATATACCTGGGATGAGCTTGTCCAGGAAATGGAGAGTCTCTTCAGATTGGTAAATCAGAAGGACTGGGCTGTCACCCAATTGGAACAGCTCTGCCAAGGGGGCTTAAGGACTGACAACTTCCTTGTTTGATGGGAGGTGCTATATCAGATGGCCAGAATTGATGACAGCCATGCAATCTGCCTTCTAGAATGAAATACAGCCCACCATATCATTTTACAGATCTTCAAGGAAGGGGCCTGGAAGTCAACCCCTGCAGACTACCTACAGAACATCTGAGACATAAGCTGTGCAATGGAAGCTCTCATGTTCATACAAGGGTGCAGGCCAGCCTTTTGACCACAAGATGAATGAATGGAGGTAGATCAGTTCAAAGAGGCTGATAAAGAAGAAGTCTTTACCATAAAAGGAACCACTGGGAAGTGCTTCAATTGCAAGGGCACCAGACACATGGCCCATGATTGCAAGAAGCTGAAGAAGCAATGCCCAGAGTGTCACTTCCATGGTGGGGGACACCAATTTAGTTGCTGGAAAAGACAAACATGAAGAATTGCCCTGGCCAACAACAAGGCCCAAGTAGTGGAAGTCAAAGAATGGGATTTTCCCAATGCCAGAAAGGAGCAAAAGAGAAAAGGCAGAGCCTAAGAGACAATCTGGGTGTTTTATAGGCTGATAATAACTCTTTCTTGGTGGAACTAACTAAGCTTGTCACCATACTAACGAGTCTAGTATCTAACATAGCTGGTCTAAGGGGGCCTTCTAGCAAGCCTGGCAGGGACCGAGATACTAAACCTGTGCTTAATTCCCCTGTGTCCCCCACTGAAACCCCAGAACCCCTGAAGACATATACAAGGGTAATACACAAAGGAAAAGAGATAAAACTAACAATACACATTAAACCCTCCACAGGAAGCCAATATGTAACAGCCAATGTGCTTATTGACAGCAGGGCCAACCTAACACTCATTAATCAAGACTTCATGGTAAAACACTGAATCCCCACGCTAATGGCTTGCAAAACCCTCATTGTCTACAATGTGAATGAATCCAAAAATACTGGAGAAAGAATTACTAAAGAAGTGAAAATGTACTGTGATATTAATGGACATCATGAATTGCTATATGCATACATATCCAACATTGGAAACAATGATGTAATTCTAGGGTATCCATGGCTCTGAGAGCATAACCCTTGGATAAACTGGAAGACTGGTGATCTTGCCTTTATGGATTGTCCTGAGACCTGCAACTATGAACAGACAACCAGACAAATGCATGCTCAAGAGATTGGGAAGGTTTACCATGTGGAGGAAAGAAGTTGAAAGAAGGAGGAAGAAAGGACCTCAACAGGGGAAAGCCTCAGACTCATACCCCCCCAATATCATCACTTCTCAAAGGTGTTCTTGCAGAAAGAGTCAGAAAGGATGCCACTCTGAAAGCCCTGGGATCATGCCATTGAGCTAAAGGAAAGCTTTAAGCCAAAAAAGGGGCACATCATTCCATTAAGCCCAAAGGAGCAAGAAGAGGTGAAGGCCTTTGTGGAGGACCAATTGCAAAAAGGCTATATTTGTCCCTCTAAGTCAGAACAGACATTGCTGGTATTCTTCGTGCCAAAGAAAGATGGACAGAAGTGGATGGTTCAGGACTACCAGTATCTCAACAAACATATGGTCTGCAACAATTACCCCCTCTCCTTAATCTCCCAACTAGTCAATAAGCTAAAAGGGGCTAAACTGTTCACTAAGATGAATCTTCAATGGGGCTATAACAATGTACAGATTAAGGAAGGAGACGAATGGAAGGTGGCCTTCATATGCCACAAAGGAGCCTATGAACCCACAGTGATGTTCTTTGGACTCTGCAATTCGCTGGCAATGTTTCAGACAATGATGAATGATCTATTCACTGATATGCCAGAAGTAGTGGTATATATTGATGATCTACTTGTCTTCTCCCCCAGTACCAACTCTAGGGCACATAAGAAGATAGTGGAAAAGGTTTTGGAGCAACTAGAGAGGAATGACCTCTCTGTTAAGCCAGAAAAATGCTCTTTCTCCACTACCAAGGTCAAGTTCCTTGGAATGATTGTAAGCCCAATGGGAATTGCCATGAACTCCAGGAAGGTGGAAGCTGTCATAAAATGGCCATCCCCCACCATGCTCTGACAAACCTGGGCCTTTCTTAGATTAGCCAACTTCTACTGCCACTTTATCCAAGACTACACCAAGGTGGCCTGTCCCCTTCATGATCTCACCAAAAAGGATTGAACATTTGAATGGTCAAAGGAATATGAAGAGGCTTTCACTCTTCTAAAAGAAAAGTTCACCACTGCCCCCATACTTGCATACCCAGATAACAATCAACGTTACTGGTTAGAAAGCAATGCCAGTAACTATGTGGTCAGAGTGGTCCTCTCTGTTAAGAAGGATGATCACTGGCATCTGGTAGCCTTCTCTTCACACTCCATGACACCAGAACAGCGGAATTACCCCATTGCTGACAAAGAAATGCTCAGTGTAATATCCACCTTGAAGATCTGGCAGCATTATCTAGAAAGGACCCAACATGAGTTCAAAATCTGGAATGACCATCAAAATCTCACATGGTTCATGACCAGACAAGATCTGAATCAGCACCAAGCCCAGTGAGTCCAATATCTCTCCTGATTCCATTTTAAATGGTGCCATAAGGCAGAGGCATTGATGACTAAAGTGGATGCCCTCTTCTAAAGGACAAACCTATCACATGTGGGAGATGAGGATAATAAGGCAGTACTAGTGACATCCCCAGAGCAAATTCAAACCATACCAGATGAAGAAGGAGGATTGCAAACCCTTTCACTAACCACCCCTGGGGATGAGTTAATGGACAAGGTTTCACACAGGACCACAAGGCTTCCCGAAGCCACTATCAAGAAGTTGATGGCACAGGGATATGAGGTGAAGGACTGCATGTTACAATGAAACAACTGAGTGTACATCCCCCCTGATTTACAGATAAGACTACTAACCCTTCATCATGATCATGCTGTCAGCAGACACCCAGGAGTTCTGCACACACTTGAACTCCTCAGTCAATTCTACATGAAACAACCTTGGGCACTCAGTACTTTTGGCTGTGTAGTGGAGGGTGTACAAAAGTGTACGAAGAGACTAGGATTGAGTCAACCTTCTTATAACTGGGTGCCTTGTGAGGGAAGACCCAAGAAGAATTGATTGGAGTTCTGACAACTACATGGGGAGGTTTATATACTACTAGCTACCTAAGTTGGAACTCCATCTGAATAGTGTTAGGGCTGGCCAGGTTACTAAGTATGGAAGTGCAAGACGAAAACTGGCCTGGTCCATGTGAGAGGGGCTGTACTGTGGGGTATTGGCTATTGGCATGGGATAAGATGGCAAGCGATAGTGCAATAGTGGGAGTTCTGTGATTGGAGGAAAAAGGAAATAAGGGAATCATATGATATGCAGGGGTATTGCTATTGGAGTGGGAATGAAGTGCATGAGTATGGCATGTGATGGTGTAATCCACAGTTGCTGTGGTGTCAGCTGCTTAGGTAAAAGGGGCTTTGCACTACCTTGGTTAGATGCCCTAATGCTGTAAGCCTATGCTGAGGTAGTGTGGGAGTGAGGGCGGATGTTACCGAGTCACAGCTCTATGGCGCGGGTACCTATGCCTAAAGAAGGAAGTGTAGGGAATGAAGGAGTGAAAGTGTAGTGCTGGAGGCACAAAGTGTAACACATCCCCCTCCTTAAGATCCAGATTCCAGATGGATTGGGGAACGGCCCAGGAAGAGGGAGTGGATGTCGATGGAGGAGATGGCATGAGGGGTGGATGGGTGGGCATGGTGGAAGGCAGCAACAGCATCAGGTGCATGGGTGAGGTTGGAGCAAGGCTCCCAGGTGTGTTCTGAGGCGTTGAAGCCTTTCCAATGGACCAAGTACTGGAGGCCCTGGCCATGGGTGCAAGAGTCAACAATGTAGTCCACCTCATATTCACTGTCAGTGTTGGATGGTAGGATAACTGGGGTGGAGGAAGTGGGAACGGGCTGTCCAGGGAGAGGCACGAGGTAGGGCTTGATGTGCAAGACATTTACTATGGGGTGGATACGGAAGGAGGGTGGCAGTCGGAGGCATACTGCATTGGGGCTGTTACACTCATGGCTACACTACATTCCATTCTTTCCTACATTCCCTGCTTTAGGCACTGCTGCTCACACCACAGCGCCACGACTTGGCACTACCCAAGATACTGCTCCCACACACTGGCTAAGTAGTACCCACAGCATTCTGGACACCAGACCACAGTAGAGTAAAGATTCGATTACCTGGGTACTCACACCACCCACAGCTCTTAGGCAATCCGCAGTTGCAATTGCACCATAGCATGCCACTTGTGCCCACCCCAATAGCAATACTTGCACAGAGCATGCCATAGTGCACCATCCGTTCTCACTCCAATGGCACTAAACCCACTATTGCACCATCTTGCGCTATACCTGCACACTTCCATCTCACGCCAATAGCATTACTCCCACAGATTGTGCCATTGCATGCCTTCGTTTCCCACTCTAGTAGTGTTTAGCCTATAGCATCGCCCTGCTCACACAGACCAGGCCAGTTTCTGTTTCATACTTCCATATGTAATATCCTTGCCTGCCCTTACCTACTTTAGGCTCTGCCCAAATCCATTCTGTAGTAGTATATAAGACCATCTGTATTATATCAGAGCCCCAATCAATTCTTCTTGGGTCTTTCCTCACAAGGCACCTGTATACTAGGAAATTGACTCACCGTTCCATTTTGCTTCACTTCACTACTCTCTACTCCATGCCTCCTAGTGCCTAGCACCTGAGGTCATTTCATTAAGAATTGATTCTCCTCTTCACTGCTGTCACTCTTCGACTGCCTTGAAGGCCTCACCACCTTCTTGTTATTAGTAAGCAGAGTTGTACCCACGTCCCCCTTGTTGACGTGGAAGGACACTAGTGAATACTATACATGCTAAGTCGGCCCCCACTGTTGTTGTTGGCAGCACAACAGGCAGACAGCGTCTAGTAGTTGCCCCTCACCCCATCTGTGCAATAAATCTCAACCTCCTCGCCACCGTCGCCTCCCATCTTGAGGATGACACTGCCTCAGCTGCTGAGAGAGAGCAGCTAGAGTTGTGGGAAGAGATTGACCAGTTGATCACAGAGTACACCATGAGGAATAGGGCAACAGATATGCCCAATCTTGTTTATCCCCCATCCCCAGTCACTGACATTGACCTGAACAACTTCATTCCCCCTATACCACCTATACCTTCACCCTCTACCCTTCACTGGCTCATCGCCAAAGCTGAAGAACAGACCCGCCACTACGAGGAGTACACAGCCTGCATAGAAGTGCAGCTCACTGCTCTCCTTCCCCCTTTCCCAGACTACTGTGCCTGCTGTAGGCTGGATTGCCTTCACCACCCCTTCTGTTTTCTGCCATTCCACTTGCACCTGAGACAGTCCAGGACATCCGGTACCACACTGGTCCACACTCATGCAGAGTCAGGCTGCCTTCACCCCAGAAACCTTCTCCGGTGGCCAAGCAAATTTCTTTAATTCTTCTTTTTGTACTTACTTGTGTTTCTCTTCCACCTTTTTTAGTTTTAGCTTTCTTCTCCAAGAATGTTCCCGCTCTTCTTCTGGTACTCCCTTTTAGCCTCCTATTTTATTTCATTCTTGTTACTTTTGTTCTGTGCTTATCACCTCCTCACTCGCATCCAGTTTGACCGCAACACCTTCCTTATCTCCTTACAGCTACCTACAGGAGAGTACTCCCTTCTCTTTGCCACCCCTACTAGTACACGCGGACACAACTTCTGCTACAAGAATACTCCTACCAACTGGGCTGAGTCAGCACCCCAGGACGATTGGTAGTTATCCCACACATTATTTGAACTAAAAAGTTCCTGGCCCAAGCTATAGGGGGAATACTTACAGTGAGCAACAAAACTGTTGCAATGTCTAACCCCAACACAGTGCGCGAAGCGCACCGCAATCACCCCTGGGAATTTCGCTTAGCTGTAGTAGAGACAAACAAAGTACAAACAAATGGCTACAAAACCATCTCTTGATCATGTGATTTGGCCTAGTGGCTATGGAGATATGGCCATTTTAAAACTGCAATGCCATTGCAACAGTTTTGTTGCTGATATCAAGGGTATGAATACTAGTATGTGGT
>JBBPTI010000641.1:0-11905 GCA_038093995.1 Tylopilus aff. callainus
GTTGAGAGGATTGCAAGTGAGGACAGCCAGCGGTAGGCATAGCCGCTTGACATTGATTTGCACCGACCTATCTAATGCCTAGCAACATGGTGGCGTCGCTGCCATCTGCAACAAAAATCCTCCAGCCTAAAGAGAGTCACATCCTCAAATCTGGGGACTACTTAAATGCTAGCGGGGAGGTGCCCCTCAACTCGGACTATCTATTTGAGGCAAAGAGACTATTGGATAGGTGTGACATCTTATCGATTACATGCTAGATAGCTACTAATGGCGAACTCAAGAGAGCTAGCGGTGATTGAGATTTTTTCTAGAGGCTTGCATCCTCAACACTGGCATGTGGCTTCTCGTGTCGCTGATTCTGTCGAAGGCCAGCAAGGGGAAGCATATCTGGAGGTCTCTCGTAAAGAGGCGACCTTGTCAGACGTTGATAATATATCGCGCGAGCTATACAAAGCCCATGTTTAGAGGGGCAGATGGGCCCAATTAATTAAGTCGTTGCGGCAAGGCTCCCGTGCCTCTTACCATTGTCGGTGTGTGACCCAGTGTCCGCCGTTCTAGCAACGGTTTTTCGGGCTCTTCTACCAATCTGTCTGATGATAAGTCAGGACTTAGTTTATTCGTGCGTTGCAGTTGTTCCGAGACTGTCTGGGAACTCTGGCGAATCAGTTCAAATATTAGCACTGGGTGTACATATGGATTCCGCACATAATACATCTTGCGGTTCTTTGGGTAGAGCTCTTCGCACCTGGACCAACAGCGATATCCGGTTTCCAAACACACGATCAACTATCGTGTTTTTACAATCGATGGACTGAACACGCGGTGATGAGGCCACAAACTGCATCCTCGTCGACTTGCTCATGATGTTATACAACGATCGATCCAATGTTATTGCCTTGTACTACACGACCGGATCCTACTGTCGTGGAAGTCGTTTGATGCTTAAGCTGGGGTATGCGCCGGGAAGGGCTCTCAGCTATTTCTCTCAGCGTCCACTTTAGCTTTCACCTCCAAAAGTGGGAGAATCCCAGTATCATGCCAGTTCACGGTGCGATCTATTAGATCAAGTAAATGCTACGGAGGAGTGTAGGACGTGTAATACTTGAGAGTACACCTTAGAGGTAGAAGTCAGGCTTTCGGGCATTGATGCCGTACTCGGCAAGTGCTGCACTCAGGTCATCCATAGTTAACGTTGTCCTTGTTTTGTCCTTTCTCGAGACGTTGATGTCAGGAGCTTGTCAATGGGAACAACGTCTTAGCAAGGACAAACCTTGGCGGTACCGGGACCTGAGACAGCTGCGCGAGCCCGCCCACCTGCCGCATTCGTACGTATACGAGCATGTTGGTATGCATCAGAGGCGATGTCGGAGACGAATTTCTGAGCAGCAAGCGAGAGCAGTCGTTTCCTTTACGAAAACAAGCCATAAGTGCCCGTAGTGTGCGCAAAGAAGGAATCGCTTCACAGGCGGACATCCTCGCAATCGAATCCAACTCTCTGGAGATAATAGTCTGTGACTTCGTTAGGAATCTAAGGCGTTGGTGAGTCGAGAGGCGTGGGGAGAGGTGCGACATACCAGGGGTTCATAGTCATCAAGCATGAGCAGGAATTCTGCCAAGGTGCGATCCTTGCGTGCCTCTTCCGCTGCCTGACGTGATTGGGGCTGAGGCGCGGTAGAAGAGGAGCTGGTAGCGACGGCAGTAGTTACTTGTGAAGAGGATAGTTGATGGTGGGATGCATCCGAGTGGGACTGATGAGTCTGAGGTTGTGGTGTGGGTGAGTCCGAATATGCTGTCGATGCAGACATGACTGAACCACCTCGTCGGAGTTGAATGCCTCCACTGAGATATAAAAGCAGCTACATCCTACTCGCCCACCTTATCCCATCCCCGCACTACGGTGAGTCTTTTCTTGGTCCTATTTGTTCTGTATTCGCATCATACATGATGTTTGAGGCATTTGGCTTTACGCAGGACTTCCTGCACTGCAGAAAAACCATCTCAGCTACCTTCGGTAGGCAACAACCTGCCGCTTTCTCTGATCATTCTCTACCTCTGTCATGTACAATCATACTGATCCAGTGTTCTGCCAGTCAATGGACGCGGGTCAGAGTCACTGACCAGAAACCCTGGGAAATTCGACAAAGTTCGCCAACATTCATCTGAACGTGACTTTCTGCGGTCACCAGATCCAAGTCCTTCTGTGCAGACTGCACTAGTATGCTTGCCGGCAATCATATCACTATCTCACCAACGACCTATTGCGATTGATCCAATGCCTTGAATATGCAAACAAGGAAAATTTTCAATGGCGGAAAGGCAAAGGTGATGTTTACTTGATTCTTAGTACAGTCACCGTGCTCCTATCAAAGTTTTTTTTACAGCTGTTTTCATTTCGATGTGGAAAGCCGAATTCCAAAAATCGCGCCTCGGAGACAGCCGGGCAAGGACTTCGGGCGTGGCTAAGTGGCTGAGTAAGCAAGGTTTTAGTACAAGCAACATGTTACTTTTGATTTTGTGTATTGGCATGTCAAATGAGCTGGCTGAACCTCAGCAATATGTGTTTACTGTTGCCCTCATCATCTACACTGCTCTCAAGCAGTCAACCAAGAGCAAGAGTACTACAAAGTGATGGGAGAAGTCTGTAAAAACAAAAGAATTTTTTTTCCTGCTAAACAAGAACAACTACATTGAGTTCTTGGAAAGCATTCTAGAGAAACATGGACAGACTCAATTCAAGGTTTCAAAGAAGCAATAGTTTTCATTCAAGTTTACAATGGTGAAAATGAGGGGGTATGGTCTTTCTAGGTTATTTATAATTGTCTGATCATGCAAATCTTTTTAGGCAGTGCACAAGTGAGGCTATGAATGTTAACAATGAGCTAGATTACAAAGAAATGGTCTGAAAGATTTGTGATGCTATGGGTAACCTTATAGGGACAAAAAATTTTGTTGATATGAAACATGTTGAAAAACTCCCATCAAGTGCTCTGTCTGGTAATTGAAACAACCTTGGGCACAAAGTACCTTTTGGTCACATGGCAGAGAGTGTATGAACATGTACGAAGGTAGTAATGATCAATCGAACTCCTTATAACTGGGTGCCTTGTAAGAGAAGACCCAAGAAGAATCGATTGGAGTTCTGACAATTACATGGGGGATTTATATACTACTAGCTATCTAAGTTGGAACTCCATCTAAATATCATAAGGGCCAGCCAGGTTACTAAGTATGGAAATGCAGAGTGGAAACTGGCCTGGTCCATGCATGTAGGGCTGTACTGAGGGACATTGGCTATTGACATGGGATAGGATGGTGAGTGATGGCGCAATAGCAGGAGTTCTGCTATTGGAGGAAAAAGGAAATAAGGGAATCATACAATATGCAGGAGTAACGCCATTGGCGTGAGACCAGGATTCACAAGGATGGTGCACAATGGTACAATCCATAGTCGCTGTGGCATCAGCTGCTTAGGTAAAAGAGGCTTTGTGCTATCTTGGTCAGGTGCCCTAATGCTGTAAGTGTGTGCTGTAGCAGCATGAGAGCAAGGGTGGATGCTACTGAGTCATGGCACTGTGGCGTGAGTATTTATGCCTAAAGAAGGGAGTGTAGGAAAAAGAGGACAAGGAGTGTAGTGTCAGGGACATGAAGCATAACACATCCCCCTCCTTAAGATCCAGATTTCAGATGGATCAGAGGATGGGCAGAGAAGAGGGAGTGGATGTCGACAGAGAAGATGGAGTAAGGGGCGGAAGGGTGGGCATAGTGGAAGGCAGTGATGGCATCGGGCGCATGAGTGAGGTGCAAGTGGGATTCCCAGGTATGCTCAGAGACATCATACTCCTTCCAGTGTACCAAGTACTGGAGACCGCGGCCACGAGGGCAAGAGTCAATGATGTAGTCTACCTCATATTTGCCATCAGTGTTGGATGGCAGGATAACCAGGGTGGAGGATGCAGGAATGGGCTGTTCTGGGAGAGGCACCAGGTAAGGCTTGACATAGGAGACATTGATGACTGGGTGGATGCGGAAGGAGGAGGGCAATTGGAGGTGGACTGCATTGGGGGAAATGTGCTTGAGGACAAAGAAGGGGCTGAGCCATTTGTTGAGGAGCTTAGCGGAATGCAGGGTGCACAGATGTTCAGAGGAGAGCCAGACCTTGTCTCCTGGTTGGTATGTGGAAGCGTTGGAGTGTTTTTGATCACTGGACTGTTTCATGCAATCTTGGGAGAACCAGAGCTGGGCATGAGTGTCTTCAAGATGGGAGGTATACTGGTTAGCTAGGTTATTGGCAGTAGGGGAGGGTGTAACTATTGGTTTGATGCTGATAGCCAGGACATAGGTGCAGGTGAGCTGGAATAAACTTTTGCCAGTTGCGGAGGAGACCCGAT
This sequence comes from Tylopilus aff. callainus, assembly GCA_038093995.1. Classification (NCBI taxonomy): domain Eukaryota; kingdom Fungi; phylum Basidiomycota; class Agaricomycetes; order Boletales; family Boletaceae; genus Tylopilus; species Tylopilus aff. callainus. The sequence continues at coordinate 4,389 of JBBPTI010000641.1, forward strand.
TGTTGATAGTGAACTGGGCGAGTGGCAGCCACTTGGATCAGATTTCTGGATGGTTGGTGCAATAGAGGTGGAGATACTGGCTGACCTCTCAGTTCATTCATTCCATCTGCCTGTTGGTCTGTGGATGGTATGCCATGGAGAGTTGCTGCTCAATACAGAGTTGTCGGCAGAGATCCATCATGAGTTTCAAGGCAAACTGTGGTCCACAATCTGACATGATGCTCTGGGGTAGCCTGTGGTGCTTCCAAACGTGGTGCAAGTAGATGTCAGCAAGGTTGACTGTGGTGCAGGTGGTGTCACAAGGGATGAGCTCAACAGCCTTGGAAAATCTATTGACTATTGTTAGGATGGCGGTGTAGGAGTTAGACTCTGGGAGTCCAGTGATGAAGTTGATGAAGATATCTTTCCAGGGCCTGCTGGGGATGAGGAGCAGCTGTAGCTTACCCGCTGGAGGCTTATTGCTTGGCTTTACTTGTGCACAGCAGATGCAATGCCAAACATACTCCTATATGTCTTTGACCATGCTTGGCCAGTCGTAACCCCTTTGGACTCCTTCAATTGTCCCTTGCACTCCGGAATGACCAGCAAGTGGCACATTGTGATGTAGCCGGAGCACTTTTGGCCAGCAGGCCAGGGAAATGTAGAGCTTCCCATTCTTCTTGTGACATCCGTTGGAGATGATATATCCTAATGCTTCCAGGCAGGCTTGGACAGCAGTGGGGAGCTTGATTGTTTCATGGGATATTTCATTTGTGAGGGCATCACCGCTAGGATGCAGAATTACCGTCCTTGGGGTGCCCTTCATTTCTCTTACTCCTATGCTCTCCAGGGGCACTACCAGCACATGCTGGTTGTCATCTTCGTCACCTACTGCCAGGTCTTCTCTTCTGCTGAGGGTGTTGGCCTTGCCCATGGTTGTCCTAGGCTTGTGGAACCACTTGAAGTTGAATTGGGACAAGTACTGGGCCCAATGGGCCTGCCTCTGATTCAGATTCTGTCAGGTCATGAACCAAGTCAGATTCTGATGATTGTTCCAGATCTGAAACTCATGGGTGGTTCCTTCCAAGTAGTGCCACCATGTTTCTAGTGCCCTAATAACACAGCATCTCTTTGTTGGCAATGGGATAATTTCTTTCCTCGGGCATCATGGCATGCAAGGAGTAGGCTACTGGGTGCCATTTGTCATCCTTTTCTACTAGGAGCACTGCACCAGTTGTGAACAAGGAGGCATCACTTTTCAACTGATAATGCTTGTTGTTATCGGGATAGGCAAGCACTGGGGTGGTGATGAAAGCTTTTTTGAGGCCCTGGAAAGCAGCTTCTCAGGCATCAATCCAGCAGAACAGCTCATCCTTCCTGGTAAGGTGTCATATCTATTCTGGAACCCCTATAAGTAAATCCTGGAGACTCTGGCACAAATCCAAAGTCTGTATCATTTGAACTACTTTCCCATGTGAGACACCCTTACCACATCCCATGTGCCACCCAAACCATAATTTGTGCCATATCGGGTCATACACAGCTTTGACTAGGTAACTCGCAGGTGATTAGATTCCGGGATTCACATCTCCGAACTGTGCACCCAGCACTGCCTCTGCCTCATTTCCATTTGTCTTAGTTCTTTTATTCATAACTCTACATTCCTTAGTGTACTGCCCTCCTGCATAGTTCACCTTCGTACTCCATCTTGATTACTGATCACTGTGTTTCTCCATATCACATTCATAATCACCTCCATTCCTTATTCCAAATTCCGCTACATACTTTAGTATATAAACACTACAAGTTCCAAGTTGTACTTCAGTACGAATATTAACACAAGTCACCCTCCTGTGTTTGAGTCCCTCATCTTCTACCTCTGTCTTTCCTCTTGATGCTTCAAACCCCTGAAATCAAGGATGCAAGCCTTGGTAAGGGTGCGACATACAAGTCCTGTGCCAAGTCCTTATCCCAAACCCCTTCAATTATATTTACAGTACTCCAGCCCCCTCAGACTTACACCGGAGGACCAGACTTGACAGTATATTTGTACTCACACTTACAAGGCTCACCATTCTATGGCTATGCGTACTCACTCCTCCTGCCCAAGCACTCTTGAGACTGTCTTAGGCAGTCACCAAAGCATCCCTGGTAGATTCATCAGTTTCACCGCCAGACCCCCTGCCTCATCCATATCTGCTCATTAAGGCATGGGTACCTTGTCTCTGCTTATGGAGCTATCAGACTCTGCAGAAGAACCCCCCAGAACCCCTCGCCTTAGAATCCAAGATAAAGACCTCCCAGGTTGCCCTGGAGCTCTGGAGCCTGGAGATGGTAATGATGGTAGTGAACCTTCCAACCCATCAAGTCCCTCAAGTTGAGCCTCTAGTCCAGACCCATTCCGGATTGACCATGATGAAGAAGATTGCAACAAAGTCCCGCTCGCATATGAACCATTTACCCAGTTGGCTGATGCCATTAGGGAAATGACCTGACATGCAGTTAGGAAGTGGAGCTCCAAGGGTCCAAAACCCAAGGTTCGGGAACCAGACCCCTTCAACAGGACTGACCTGAAGAAACTTCGCCCCTTCATTGTACAATGCGAGATAACCTTCCAGGCAAACCCAAAGTCATTCCGTAAAGACCGATGGAAGGTCACCTTCGCCCAATCTTACCTCAAAGGTGTTGTGCTCGAATACTTTGAACTGGACCTCCTTGGACAGGAGGCACCTGGAGCCCATCCTTTTTGGATGGATAGCTGGCTCAACTTCCTTATTGAATTACAGTCCAATTTCAGACCTCACGACCCTGTTGCTGACATGGAAGCTCAACTCAAGCAACTCTGTATGAAGGACAATCAGTGGATCTCTAAGTACATTGTTGAATGGAATTGTTTGGCTAGCCAAGTCCATAAATAGGGCACTGGTGCCCTCCACTGGAGCTTCTACGTAGGACTTCCAAATCACATCAAGGATGAATTGTCTCATCAAGGCAAGCCAGACAACCTTAATGACCTCCAAGAACTTGCCCAACAAATCGACCACCGATATTGGAAGCACAAAGAAGAGATCCAGCGTGCTACCAAAGCCCCAGGATCGCATATGGGTAACTCGAACTCCTCTACAATGAAATCATCACCCACTTCATCCAATACTCTGTCAACCCCTAAGCCTAAGGATGACAAGTCCAAAGGCACCTCTGCAGGCACCCCCATCTCTGCCAACCTCAAGAAGGGCAACAACCCTTCCACCTCTGACTCCATTTCATCCAAGCTCAGCAAGGACAGCAAGCTCCTCCCAGAGGAATGACAATGCCAAATGAAGCTTGGACTTTGCCTGTTCTGCAGACAGTCTGGACATACCGCCAAGGAGTGTCCAAAGTCCACCTCTAGGGCTGTGAAAGGCCATGCAGCCGCTGCTACTCCAGTGATGCCCGCCACCAATTCTGCCTCCTCTGAGGCAAAAAAATAGTATGCAACTCCAGTAAAGCACAGGCTGGTAGTTGTGTTGCTCCAGACTGTGCCCCTCGGGAACTCCATCTCAACACATCCTGTCTTTCCAACCCTAATTCCCTACTTCTACCTGTTTCCCTTCCTCACCTTTCTATTTTCAATGTACCTACCCTTCTCGATTCTGGCTCTACTCATTGCTTTATAGACTCTACTTTTGTAAAGAAGAACAATATCCCTACTTACTCCACCCCTCCAATCCTCCTCTGTCTTTTCAACAGGTCCTCATCTGCTTCCATTTCCTCCGCCATAGATCTAACACTTTCCTTTGCTATGGGCGAAACCACCTCCGATACATTCTATGTAACCTCGTTGAATTCATTGTGTTCACTAGTATTAGGACATTGCTGGCTTGCCCATTATAATCCGTTGATTAACTGGACTATGAGCAGCATCACATTCCAATCTTCTAGCACAAGAATGCCAACCCTGATGTCAAGTTCTGCCCTTCCGGGGTCCAACTCTGGGATATCCATCCCTGACACTCAGCACTCCCTGGAAGAAAACACCATGGATTTTCCCAAGGCACCCGGACTTCGATGCCCATCCATTTCCTTTGTCAATGCTGCAGCTTTCAAGTGACCATGCAAGATGGAAGGCTCAGTCCAGTTCACCATCTCCCTCCGCTCACTCTCTGCTCGTGCTGCTGCAGTCACTGATGATCACGAGGAACCTATAAGCCTCTCCAGAGTTCCTCTGGAGTATCATGAATTCAAGGACATCTTTAGCAAGAAGAAGGCCAACACACTTGCGCCTCATCAGCCCTTTGACCTGAAGATCGAGCTGGAGGAAGGTGCAACACCTCCGATAAGAAAGATCTATTCCATGTCCCTTTCTGAACAAGAGTCTCTCCAAGACTTCCTGGATGAACATCTGGCAATAGGCTTCATCTGCCAATCATTCTCACCTCACACCGCCCCCGTTCTTTTTGTCCAAAAGAAAGATGGTTCTCTCTGCTTATGCGTCGATTTCTGAGGATTAAACAAAATCACAAAGAAAGACCACTACCCACTTTCCCAGACCTCTGATCTTCTGTATGCCCCTAGCAGTGCCAAGATTTATACAAAGCTCGATCTCCAGCATGCCTACCATCTGGTTCGCATTGCTGAAGGAGATGAGTGGAAGACCTCCTTCCAGACCTGCTACAGATCTTTCAAATGACTGGTAATGCCCTTCGGGCTCACCAATGCCCCCACCACATTCCAACATTTCATCAACAACATATTTGCTGACATGTTGGATGTAAGCATCATGATCTACCTTGACAACATACTGATCTACTCCCATGACCTGGAATTGCATCACAAACATGTCCAGGAAGTCCTCCGGCGCCTTCGCACCAACAGACTTTATCTTAAACCAGAAAAGTGCAAATTCCATTCAGAAACCATCAAATACCTCAGATTCATTTTCTCCTCTTCTGGCCTCTCTATGGCCTCCAACAAGATCAAGACAATCCTGGATTGGCCTGAACCTAGGAAAGTCAAGGACATCCAGTCCTTCCTAGGATTTGCCAACTTTTACTGCCAGTTTATCCAGGGTTATTCAGATATTGTGATCCCTCTTATACATCTTACTCACAAAGGAGTTCCTTGGAACTTTTCCAACAACTGCAAGAAGTCTTTCAAACGCCTAAAGGAAGTATTCACCTCTGCCCCGGTGCTTGTGCACTGGTCTCCAGATGCTCCAATTATTATTGAAACTGATGTCTCTGACTATGCCATAGCCAGCATCCTATCTATTACCTGCTCTGATCAAGAAATTCACCCTGTTGCATTCTACTCCCGCACCCTTTCCGGAGTGGAATTGAACTATGACACTCATGATAAGGAGCTCTTGGCAATTTTCGAAGCATTTACTACCTGGCGTCATTACCTTGAAGGCTCCACTACTACTATAGACATCATCATGGATCACAAGAATCTCGAGTACTTCTTCACCACCAAGCTCCTAATATGCCACCAGGCCCACTGGTCAGAGTTTCTCTGTCAGTTCAATATGGCAGTCTGATACTGTCCTGGTAAGCTAGGAGCTAAACCTGATGCACTAACTAGACATTGGGATGTCTACCCCAAAGAGGGGGATAAGGACTTCGCTCGTGTCAACCTGGACAATTATAGGCCCATTTTTACCCAAGAACAGCTCGCATCATCCCTTTGGGCTACTCACCTACAGTTCCCACTACTTTGGGCCTCTGTCCTCCTAGATGTTGAACAACTTCAGTCCAACATTCTCTCTGCCCTACCCAACGATCCAGTTGCATCACCCCTCATTTCCTCCAAGTCACAGGATGACCCTTGATGGACTATCTCCTCTGAAGGGCTCCTACTACAGGACAATCGCATCTACATCCCTGAAGCTAATGACCTACACCTCCACATTCTCCAGATCTTCCATGACCACCCTACTGCCAGACATTTCGGACAGAACTGAACTCTTGAACTCATTCACCATGAGTATACATGGCCTAGTATCCGGACCTTTGTCAAAGACTACGTCAGTTCTTGTACCACTTGCGCTAGAGCCAAGGTCCCCCGTCATTGCCTGTTTGGTCTCCTAAAGCAGCTTCTGGTCCCAGAGAAACCATGGAACTCCATCTCCATGGACTTCATCGAACAGCTTCCCACTTCAGACAGCTACACAGCAATCCTTGTAGTGGTAGACAGGCTATCAAAACAGGTGGTCTTCATCCCAACTCACAATACAGTTACTTCTGCTGAACTAGCCAAGTTATTCCTGTTGCATGTCTTCTCCAAGCATGGAGTCCCTTCCCATGTCACCTCTGACAGGGGCTCTGAGTTTGTATCTCATTTCTTCCAATCCCTAGGTAAAGCACTAGATATGCACCTCCATTTCACCTCCGGTTATCACCCAGAGGGGGATGGCCAAACAGAGTGTGCTAATCAGACACTCAAGCAATACCTCCAGATCTATTGCAACTACCAACAGGACAACTGGGCAGAACTCCTACCCCTTGTGGAGTTCGCTTATAACAATGTGCCTAGTGCTACTATAGGCGTATCTCCCTTCTTCGCTAATAAGGGATACCACCCCAACATCTCTGTCTATTCCGACCATGACCTTACCTCCTCTGCAGCCCAGTCCTATGTTATGGACTTGGATCAACTTCACGAATTCCTCCGGTCAGAAATGCTGGAAGCACAGAAATGCTACCAAGGACCAGCAGACAAGAAATGCAGTCCTGCTCTGGACTTCAAAGTCAGAGATCAGGTATACCTTAAGGCGAAATACCTCCGTTCCACTAGGCCCTCAAAGAAACTCTCTGAAAAATACCTCAGTCCTTTCAGTATTATAGCCAAACCTGGCACACATTCTCTTACGCTGAAACTTCCTGACTCCATACATTCTATACACCCAGTTTTCCACATCTTGCAGTTAGAACCATGCACTCTGAACAGTATTCCGAACTGAGTCCAACCTCCGCCACCTCCGGTCAAGGTTGATGGCAAACCAGAGTACAAGATTGAGGAAATACTTGATTCCAAAATTAATAGGAGACGATGTCAATGTCAACTTCTGTACCTGGTATGATGGCTCAGATATGAAGGAACTGATGACGAGACCTCCTGGTTACTCGCTACAAAGTTAGGAAATGCAAAAGAACTTATCAAGGATTTCCATCAGAAGTACCCTGATAGGCCCAGACCCATTCTATCCTAGCACCGGAACAACTCTGACATTCCTTTCCACCCCATACCATTCACTCCTTAACAAATTAAAATAATAAAGGAAAACATGACTACTATTCTACACCTCCATCCTCTGCTCCCAATCTAGATGAAGTTGTTCTCCAACCTGTCTGCCCACAAGTCCCCGAGCTTGCTGTGGGCCTCCTCTTCGTCAGTGGACTCCAACTCCTCCTCTGCATTGGTCTCCTCTGCATCCTCACCATATACCTTCTCAACCTTTAGGAGCAAAATGCTCCAGAGGATGTCATTCTGGAGATCGAGGTGCACTCTTATGCCCTCGATTGTGTTACAAATGCCCTGGAGGGCCCGGACTGTGTCCG
>JBBPTI010000642.1:0-11902 GCA_038093995.1 Tylopilus aff. callainus
AGCAGAAGAAGCTGGTACAAGAAAGCTGAGAAGAAGACCATCAGGAAAAAAACCCGCTTCCAATATGTCGCAGGCACTCCTCGCCCTCTTGGCTGACCCTACTGTTGGGATGCATGACAAGCTGAATGCAGTGGCAAATGAATTTACTACCATAACCCAACAAACTGCACAGCTTGCCAGGTTGTTGCAAGACTTCAACAATAAGATTGTGGGGTTGGAACAAGTTGTTACCACTGAACAGCAAACAGTTGCAATACTCCAAGGCCAGATCACAGCTGCTGGTCTCCTTGGGACAGTGAAGAAGGTTGAACTGTTTGCAGACCCCAGTGAGTACAATGGAAATATTGCCAAGTTCAAGGAATGGTGGGCAAAGATGCAGGCATGGCTAGGAGTAAATGTGCACATTGCCCCACAAGGAAGCTATGAAGCAGTAGTCATGGTACTTTTCCACCTCAAGGGACCTAAGGCTGGACCCTTTGCTCAGACCAGACTCACCAAGGGCCCCACTTACACATGGGCCAATCTAAAGGGTGAAGTAGAAGGCCTCTTCCAAGCCACTAACCAGAAGGACTGGGCTTGTCGCCAGCTGGAGGAATTCAAACAAGGAAACATGTGCACTGATGACTTCATTGTGTGCTGGGAAGCCCTCTACCAGCAGGCTGACATCAATAACACCCATGCCATTCAGCTTCTTGAACAGAACACCTCGAGAGCCATTATCACCCAGTTATTCAAGGAGGGAAAATGCTTGAATATCCCCACAGTCTACTTGCAGAATATTAGGAAGACCAGAACAGGCATGGAAGCATTGCTGTTCATCCACAGTGGAGAAAGAAGGATTGCCCCCAGAATAAGCATGCAGGGGTTAGCCGAAGAGAATGCTGAAGAAGCAGTCTATGTGCTAAGTAGTAGTGATAGCTGGTCCTGATGCTTCAACTGCAAATGCACAGGACATTGCATCAAAGAATGTTGCCAGCCAAGGATCAACCAATGCCCCTCTTGTAAGTTCATTCAAGGTGGTCACAGCACCCACTGCAAGATGAGGAAGACAATCCACCATATTCCGCTGGCTGAAGATGAAGAGTTTGACCATAACACCCTGCTTAGGATGGAAGAGTTAGCTGCAGTGGTGAAGAAGCAGCACAACCCTGAGAAAGAGTCGGGTTTTCAAGTCATCAAATATGACAACAAGGGAAAAGGCAGAGCCTAAAGGGTGTGTCAGGTGCCCTGATGGCTAGAGAAAGATTCATTGCACACTCCTATTGTTTCTGTATCACCCCTGACAACTGTATAGTACCCATCTTTTTGCCTGGTCAAGAGGAGCCCACTCTCCAGCAGCTTGGCAGCAACCATGAACCAAATGCCATGCTTAATTCCTTTTTATACCCCATTCCTCCCTCACCTCCAACCTCTACCCCATGTGTGCAAAGCCTGACAACACCCCCTGTCATTCATATCCTTGGTATCAACCAATGAGAAATCATGTTAACAGTCCATGTCAAGTCCAAGGCCAGTGACTTCATTCATGCATCTGTGCTGCTCGACAATGGAGTGCAGTCCACTTTCATGCATGAAAACTTCACCCTGAAGTATGGCATCTCTCTTGAACCACTTGACACCCCCATACTTATCTACAATGTGGATGGCACACTAAATTGAGCTGGCCCTGTAACCCATACCACCCAAGTGCTGCTAGAATACCAGGGACATGTGGAAAAGATCCGAGTTGAAGTGACAGATCTGGGAAACAAGGATTTGATCCTCAGTTACACCTGGTTGAAAGAACATAACTCCCAGATTGACTGAAAGAAGGGGACAGTGCACCTACCAGACTGCCTGGAGCTGTGCAACTATGCCAGAGTCTCAAGAGTAGTCTGAAAGACCAAAGAATAGGAGAAAAAGACAGCTGAAGAAGCAAAGACTGCACAGGGCAGCAAAGCCAAAGAATGAGAGCTTGGAAGTATCACCGAGGAGCCAAGAGCATGAGACATAGTGCCACCCAAGTACCACCCATTTCTTCGAGTGTTTGAACAAAAGAAGTCTGAGTGTATGCCTGTACAGAAGCCATGGGATCATGCCATCAAGCTCAAGGACTCCTTCAAGCCAAGGAAAGGGCACAATATCCCTCTGAGCCCCCAAGAGCAGCGAGAAGTGGACAAGTTCATTAACAACCAACTATGAAAGGGCTACATCTGCCCCTCTAAGTCCAAGCAGACTGTGCCTGTCTTCTTCATTCCAAAGAAAGATGGGAAGAAGTGAATGGTTCAGGACTACCGCTACCTCAATGAACACACTGTCCACAACAACTATCCACTTCCCCTCATATCACAACTTGTTGACCAGCTCAAGGGCGCCCAGATGTTTACCAAAATGGATCTCTGAAGGGGCTATAACAATGTATGCATTAAGGAAGGGGATGAATGGAAGGCTGCCTTTACTTGCCACCGCAGGTCCTTTGAGCCCCTTGTCATGTTCTTTGGGCTCTGTAACTTGCCAGCAACCTTCCAAACAATGATGAACGAAATCTTCACTGATATGTCCACCAACATGCTAGTATACATTGATGACCTGATGATCTTCACCCCTACCAATGACATCAAAGAGCATCAAAGAGTCATGACCAAAGTACTCCAGCGACTTGAAGAAAATGACTTGTTCATCAAACCCTCCAAATGCATGTTCTTGGTAACCGAAGTAGAATTCCTTGGGATGATCGTGGGGATAAATGGAGTAAGCATGGACAGCACCAAGGTAACTGCCATCATGGAGTGGCCAAGACCGAAAGACATCCAAGGAGTCCGCTTGTTCCTCAGTATGGCCAACTTCTATTGACATTTTATCCAGGACTTTGCCAAAGTGGCACGACCTCTTCATGACTTAACCAGGAAGGATGAGCCCTTCTGCTGGACCAAAGCCTGAGAAGCAGCTTTCACTCAGCTCAAAGAAGCATTCACCACTGCCCCAGTGCTCACTTACCCTGATAATGACAAGCACTATTGGCTTGAAAGCAATGCCTCATTCTTCATCACTGGCACAGTCCTCCTGGTAGAAAAAGAAGACAAGTGGTACCCCATAGCCTACTCCTTGCATGCCATGATGCCTGAAGAGCAAAACTACCCTATAGCTAACAAAGAGATGTTGAGCATGATCTGCACACTAGAAACCTGGCAGCACTACTTGGAAGGAACCACCCATGAGTTTCAGATTTGGAATGATCATCAGAATCTGACTTGGTTCATAACCTGGCAGAACCTGAACTGGAGACAGGCCTGATGGGTGCAATACTTGTCCAAGTTCAACTTTAAATGGTTCCACAAGCCTGGCACAACCATGGGAAAGGCCGATGCCTTCAGCAGACAAGAGGATTTGGCAGTAGGCAATGAAGACAACAACCAGCATGTGCTGATGGTTCCCCTGGAGAAAATTGGAGTGCAAGAGACAAAGAAGACCACCATGCCTGTCATCCTGCACCCTAGTGGTGATGCCCTCACCAATGAGATTTCCCATGAAACAATCAAGCTCTCACTGCCGGTCCAAGTCCAGTTGGAGGCATTGGGGTACACTATCTCTGATGGATGTTGCATGAAGAATGGGAAAGTCTACATTCCCCCAGCCTGCCAACCTCAGATGCTCCACCTACATCATGACACCCCACTCACTGGCCACCCTGGAGTAGAGAATACACTCAAGGCTGTCCAATGAAGATATGACTGGCCAAGCATCACCAAGGATGTGCAGGAATACATTCAGCATTGTGCCCATTGTGCACAGGTGAAGCCAAGTAACAAGCCACCAGCAGGAAAGTTACAACCACTCCCTGTGCCCACTGGACCTTGGGAAGATATCTCTGTCGATTTCATCACCAGACTCCTGGAGTTCAATTCCTACACTGCCATTCTAACAGTAGTTGACAGATTCTTCAAGGCCATCAAACTCATTCCCTGCAACACCACCTGCACCACAGTGGATCTTGCTGGCATCTACTTGCACCATGTGTGGAAGCACCATGGTCTCCCCCAGAGTATTGTATCAGACTGAGAACTGCAGTTCATCTCAAAACTCATGATGGATCTCTGCAGACAGCTCCACATTGAGCAATGGCTCTCTACTGCATACCACCCACAGGCTGATGGGCAGATGGAATGAATGAACTGAGAGGTCGGCCAGTATCTCCACCTCTATTGCATGGACCACCTGGAGACCTGGTCCAAGTGGCTGCCACTTGCCCAGTTCATCATTAACAATCAGGTCTCCTCCACAACTGGTAAAAGTTCATTCCAGCTTACTTGCACCTATGCACCCACTATCAGCATCGGACCAATTGTCACACCCTCCCCCACTGCCAATAACCTTGCTGATCAGTACATAACCCACCTTGCCCATGCCCATGCCTGCCTCTGGATGTCCCAAGAATGCATGAAGAAGTTTGCCGATCTGAAGCGGTCTGTTGCCCCTATGTACCTACTGGGCAACAAAGTATGGCTCTCCTCCGAACACCTCCGTACTCCACATCCCACTAAACTCCTTGATAAATGGCTCAGCCCCTTCTTTGTCCTCAAGCACATCTTCCCAAATGCCATCCACCTCCAGTTACCTTCCTCTTTCTGCATCCACCCCATCATCAACATCTCTTGTGTCAAGCCCTACCTTGTGCCTCTCCCAGGCCAGCCCATTCCTGCATCCTCCACCCCAATTATCCTACCATCCAACACTGATGGCGAATACAAGGTGGACTACATTGTTGACTCTCATCCCCACAGTCACAGCCTTCAATACCTGGTCCACTGGAAGGGCTACGACACCTCTGAATGGACCTGGGAGCCCTATTCACACCTCACCCATGTGCCCAATGCCATTGCCGCATTCCACCGTGCCCACCCTTCTGCCCCTCACTCTGTCTCCTCCATCAATCTCCAGTTGCTCTTCTCCAGTTGCTCTCTGATCCATCTGGAATCTGGATCTTAAGGAGGGGGATGTGTTACGCTTCATCCCTCCAGCACTATGCTTCCACTCCTTTTTCCCTACATTCCCTCCTTTAGGCATAGATACCTGTGCCACAGAGTTGCAACTTGGTAGCATCTGCCCTTGCTCTCATGCCACCTCAGCATATGCTTACAGCATTAGGGCACCTGACCAAGGTAGCACAAAGCCCCTTTTACCTAAGCAGCTGACACCACAGTGACTGTGGATTGCGCCATCACTCATCATTCCCATGCACTCCAATTCCACACCAATGGCATTTCTTCCACATATTGTACAATTCCCTTATTTTCCTTTTCCTCCAATCACAGAACTCCCACTATTGCACCATCCCTCACCATCCTATCCCATGCCAATAGCCAATACCCCTCAGTACAGCCCCTTGTGCATGGATCAGGCCAGTTTTTGTCTTGCACTTCCATACTTAGTAGTCTGGCCAGCCCTAACAATATTCAGACAGAGTTCCAACTTAGGTACTTAGTAGTATATAAACCCCCCCTGTAATTGTTGGAACTCCAATCAATTCTTCTTGGGTCTTCCCTTACAAGGCACCCAGTTATAAGGAGTTTGACTTGTCATCTACCCTTTCATACACTTTCATACACCCTCCACTATGCAGCCAAAGGTACTCAGTGCCTGAGGTTGTTTCACCTACCATCTGGTTCACATTGTGGAAGGAGACAAGTGGAAGACCTCCTTCCAGACCCACTATGGATCTTTTGAATGGCTGGTAATGCCCTTTGGGCTCACCAACACCCCTACCACATTCCAATGTTTCATCAACAGCATATTCACTGACATGTTGGATATAAGCATCATAATCTACCTCAATGACATACTAATCTACTTCCATGACCTGGAATTGCATCACAAACATGTCTGGGAAGTCCTCCAGCACCTTCATGCCAACAGACTTTATCTCAAACTGGAAAAGTGCAAATTCCATTCAGAAATTGTCGAATATCTCAGATTCATTCTCTTCTCTTCTGGCCTCTCTATGGTCTCCAACAAGATCAAGACAATCCTGGATTGGCCTGAACCTAGGAAAGTCAAGGACATCCAGTCCTTCCTAGGATTTGCCAACTTTTACCACCAGTTTATCCAGGGTTATTCAGATATTGTGATCCCCCTTATGCATCTCACTTGCAAAGAAGTTCCTTGGAACTTTTCCGATGACTGCAAGAAGTCTTTCAAATGCCTAAAGGAGGCATTTACCTCTGCTCTAGTGCTTGTGCACTGGTCTCTGAATGCTCTGATTACTATCAAAACTGACACCTTCAACTATGCCATAGCTGGCATCCTATCTATCACCTGCTCTGATCAAGAAATTCACCCTGTCACATTCTACTCCTGCACCCTTTCTGGAGCAGAATTGAACTATGACACTCATGATAAGGAGCTCTTAGCAATTTTCAAAGCATTCACTACCTGGTGTCATTACCTTGAAGGCTCTGCTACTCCTATAGATGTCATCATGGATCACAAGAATCTCAAGTACTTCTCCACCACCAAGCTCCTAACATGCCACCAGGCCCACTGGTCAGAGTTTCTCTGCTAGTTCAATATGGCAGTCCAATACCACCCTGGTAAGCTAGGAGCTAAACCCAATGCACTAACTAGATGTTGGGACATCTACCCCAAAGAGGGGGATAAGGACTTCACTCACATTAACCTGGATAATTATAGGCTCATTTTTACCCAAGAACAGCTCACATCATTCCTTTGGGCTACTCATCTACAGTTTCCACTACTTCAGGCCTCCATCCTCCTAGATGTTAAACAACTTCAGTCCAACATTCTCTCTGCCCTACCCAACAATCCAGTTGCATCACCCCTCATTTCCTCCGAGTCATAGAATGACCCTCGATGGACTATCTCCTCCAAAGGGCTCCTACTATAGGACAATCACATCTACATTCCCAAAGCTAACAACCTATGCCTCTGCATTCTCTGGATCTTCCATGACCACCCTACTGCCAGACATTTCAGACAGAACTGGACTCTTGAACTCATTTGCCATGAGTATACATGGCCCAGTATCCAGACCTTTGTCAAAGACTACATCAGTTCTTGTACCACTTGCACTAGAGCCAAGGTCCCCATCATCACCCATTTGGTCTCCTAAAGCAGCTTCTGGTCCTGGAGAAACCATGGAACTCCATCTCCATGGACTCCATCAAACAGCTTCCCACTTCAGATGGCTATACAGCAATCCTTGTAGTGGTAGACAGGCTATCAAAACAGGTGGTCTTCATTCTAACTCACGATACAGTTACTTCTGCTGAACTAGCCAAGTTATTCCTGTTGCACGTCTTCTCCAAGCATGGAGTCCCTTCCCATGTCACCTCCAACAGGGGCTCTGAGTTTGTATCTCATTTCTTCCAATTCCTAGGTAAAGCACTAGATATGCACCTCCATTTCACTTCCAGTTATCACCCAGAGGGGGATGGCCAAACAGAGCACACTAATCAGACACTTGAGCAATACCTCTGGATCTATTGCAACTACCAACAGGATAACTGGGCAGAACTCCTACCCCTTGTGGAGTTCACATATAACAACACACCTAGTGCTACTACAGGCATATCTCCCTTCTTCGCTAATAAGGGATACCACCCCAACATCTCTGTCTACTCCAACCATGACCTTACCTCCTCCACAGCCCAGTCCTATGTTACAGACTTGGATCAACTTCATGAATTCCTCCAGTCAGAAATGCTGGAAGCACAGAAATGCTACCAAGGACCAGCAAACAAGAAACACAGTCCTGCTCTGGACTTCAAAGTCAGAGATCAGGTATACCTTAAGGTGAAATACCTCCATTCCACTAGGCCCTCAAAGAAACTCTCTGAAAAATACCTCAGTCCTTTCAGTATTATAGCCAAACCTGGCACATATTCTCTTACACTGAAACTTCCTGACTCCATGCATTCTGTACACCCAGTTTTCCACATATCACAGTTAGAACTATGCACTCTGAACAGTATTCCAAACTGAGTCCAACCTCTGCCACCTCCAGTCGAGGTTAATGGCAAACCAGAGTACAAGATTGAGGAAATACTTGATTCCAAAATTGATAGGAGATGATGTCAATGTCAACTCCTGTACCTGGTACAATGGCTTGGATATGAAGGAACTGATGACAAGACCTCCTGATTACTCACTACAAAGTTAGGGAATGCAAAAGAACTTATCAAGGATTTCCATCAGAAGTACCCTGATAAGCCCAGACCCATCCTATCCTAGTACCAGAACAACTCTGACATTCCTTTCTACCCCACACTATTCACTCCTTAACAAATTAAAATAATAAAGGAAAACATGATTACTATTCTACACCTCCATCCTCCATTCCCAATCTAGGCAAAGTTGTTCTCCAACCTGTCTGCCTGCAAGTCTCCAAGCTCACCATGGACCTTCTCTTCATCAGTGGACTCCAACTCCTCCTCCACATCGGTCTTCTCCACATCCTTGCCATATACCTTCTCAATCCCCAAGAGCATAATGCTCTGAAGGATGTCATTCTGGAGGTCAAGGCACACCTTTACATCCTCAATCGTGTTACAAATGCCCCAGAGGGCCCAGACTGTGTCTGAAGGCTCCTCTGGTGCAAGTGGTCACTCTAGTGCAGTCACCTTCTTTGCCTTCACCTTCACCCTACTTGGGCCCTCCTCCTCATCTGTCTCCTTCATCATCCTCTTCCTTTTTTTCAATGACCTGGCCTCACTTTCCACCCTCCTTCACCGCTTCTCCATCTTCTCCACTCTGGGCTGCTTACACTTAGCCTTTGCCTCCCAGCACTCCACATAGGACATGGACTTACCAGGGCCCAGGGCACACTCTAGGCCCCAGTCCTTGCACCAGATGCACCTCAGTGCTGTCTTCTCTCTCCTCTTTCCCTTATTGACACATTGCTGCACCATCTTCTCTCTTCTCTTTCCCTTATTGACACATTGCTGCGCCTGTGCCACCTCCACCTAGGATTTGTTAGTGCTGAACTCCTGATAATGGTTGTCACTCACCCTCTTCCATGCCACTGCTTTGGCACTCTGTCACTGCTGCTCCTCCACCTCACACTGTATCTTCTCCTCCTCTGCCTTATGCTTCTTCTCCTCCTCCTCATGCCTCTGCCTTACCTCCAACACATGCCTTCACCATTCATCCACCTTCACCTTTCATACCTCAGCACTGTTGCCTGGGTCCTCCCTGAGGTGTTCTTCAGACCATTGCTGGATGTTGTTGAGGTCAGACATGCTTAAGAGTAGGTTGGTTAACAGATGACTCCAACTGATGCTAGGCTTTTATGTGTCAGCTTCATTGGAGTTCCAAATCTGTTCATTGATTGCACACACTCCACTCATGTGACACCACATTGGATCATGCAACTTCGTTCCCATGGCTTATCTGGTCCTCAAGGGCTCAGACCTAAAAGGGGGGCACTGTCATATCTATTCTGGAACCCCTATAAGCAAATCCTGGAAACTCTGGCACAATTCCAAAGTCCATATCATTTGAACTACTTTTCCACACAAGACACCCTTACCACATCCCACACACCACCCAAACCATAATTTGTGCCATATCAGATCATGCACAGCTTTGACTAGGTAACTCACAAGTGATTAGATTCCAGGATTCACATCTCTGAACTGTGCACCCAGCACTGCCTCTGCCTCATTTCCATTTGTCTTAGTTCTATTATTCATGACTCTACATTCCTTAGTGTATTGCCCTCCAGCATAGCTCACCTCTGTACTCCATCTCAATTACTAATCACTGTGTTTCTCCGTATCGCATT
This sequence comes from Tylopilus aff. callainus, assembly GCA_038093995.1. Classification (NCBI taxonomy): domain Eukaryota; kingdom Fungi; phylum Basidiomycota; class Agaricomycetes; order Boletales; family Boletaceae; genus Tylopilus; species Tylopilus aff. callainus. Next base: position 9,779 of record JBBPTI010000642.1, read on the forward strand.
CATAATCATCTCCATTCCTTATTCTGAATTCTGCTATGTACTTTAGTATATAAACTCTATGAATTCCAAGTTGTACTTCAGTACAAATATTAACACAAGTCACCCTCCCATGTTTGAGTTCCTCATCTCCTACCTCTGTCTTCCCTCTTGACACTTCCAACCTCTGAAATCAAGGACACAAGCCTTGGTAAGGGCGCAACACACAAGTCCTGTGCCAAGTCCTTATCCCAAACCCCTTCAATTATACTTACAGTACTCCAGCCCCCTCAGACTTACACCAGAGGACCAGACTTTGACAGATCAGAGCATAACAACTTAGGTCCACTAGTGTAGTGCTGGTACTAATGTAGTGCCCATGTAGGGTCAGATGAGGGTTGTGCTGGGTTAATGAGGGCACTAGGCAGAGTGTAGCCTAGGCTTGAGGCTATAAGCTACATGGTCATAACAGTTTGGGGTTAGACATTGGAATGCTTTTTGAAGTCACTATATGATATTGTTCAATTCTGTAATTGGACATGTAATGATTCTTATAACCAAAGTTAATTGACCTTTTCCAATCTGGATGACTTCTGGGACACTCTAGGGCACTCTAGAGAATTGCCATCAATTAGGTACCTTGTTGGAGTAGCTGGCCAGCACTGGTCAAGAGAGGAATGATTTGCTGATGTGTGGTAATAAACTGTCTATCAAACAGGGCAACATGAGAATGTAGGGACTACTGAATAGAATAAGAATGTATCATATATGAAAAGGTATGTAAGTAACAAAATGCATTGGGTTGTGTGGTGTGCCATGTGGACCATAGCACAGAGCATGGTCCGTAAAGTCGAGGAAGGATGCACAGTTTATCTTTTGGTTCAGACGAGTAGAGCCCTTGTGAGGGCTGGGGACGACGAGCTATTATTTTACCCCCTTAGTACAGGTCGATCTTATGTACTACGATAGTATTGCCAATGCACGACTCAGATGTGTCATTGTCGTGTTGCTCTGACTGGTGAGGCCGAGCTCGGATTGCTCGTGTTTGGTACTAATTATTAGTAAGTCGTTTCTCGTATCCCAACAGTCCGTGCAATGAATCCCAACGTGATCGGCGGGGCTCACGCTTGCGCATTGCGACAAAAGATATGGCAATGATGCCACAAAATGAGAGTGTAACTTGAACATGCACATCAGCCTACCACCAACTTACAATTGTGAGAGAGCCTTTAGAGTCTGATTTGACAATATGTAGACTATGACTTCATGGTATCATATCAGCGTTGTATGAACTAGTGCAAATGGACGATAAGTGACAAGATGGCGCGACTCTGGTCAGTATGCAAATTTGAGAACCAAACCAGCTAGTCCTATAAATCCTGGGGCTCTCTTTATGACGGCGGATTTGTAGCTTTTGCTAGTCCACGCGTGGCACTTCAAACACTGCTCGGACTCCGTGGGCACTCATAATCTTACCGTAAAATACGTAGCGTGTTTCATGGCGCCGCTAATACCGATGACACATCCGTCAGACAAGTTCTAGTCACTTCACATAATAATGCATAATGCAGTACTCGGGCAGCGGTTTGTCACGGTCATAACAAGAGTCGCGTTCTCGAGACGAATTCATCGCCATCAGCCGCAAGGCGGAAAAATTTATGGGTCATCTGCTCAAATCGACACGTTTTGCCTCCAAGTGTGACTACGCCAGGACATCAAACTACACATACCAAATATGGTATCCGACACTTGGCTAACTGAGCTATTGTTGGGGCCCAGGTCACAGACATCGATTTGCCTTTCGAAACTGCTTTACAAATGTTTGTGCTGCTGAAATTTTTGCATTAAATATTTATATCAGACTTTGGGTACTGTGGTAACTGGGTAGACCAAGAATCTGCCGACAGGATTTAGGCAGTTTCACCAGAATGTGATAACGACTCAAAATAATCCAAAGTCTGTCAAGCCATTGCATTTAATTTTATTAGATTATTGGTTGTTTTATGGCGGTTACATAGGGAGTTTCGATAATATAGCGCATGCATCTGGTGAGGTCGAATATCGCCGCGGTGCAATGATCAACTACTTTACCAAAAGCGAGCTGTGACTTGTAACGTCACGCCTGTAAGTAAGTTCGTTGAGGCTTGC
>JBBPTI010000643.1:0-11900 GCA_038093995.1 Tylopilus aff. callainus
ATTTTTTCACTGAAATTCCTAATTGCACACATAGGGAGGTCATTAGTGAGGCAGTGAACTGTGGTCCATGGTCAGAGATGATGAACTGGGAAAGTCCATGATATTTCCAGACATGAGTTAGATACAGATCCATGAGCTTGGCCGCTGTACATGTCTTGGTGCAGGGGATCAGTTCTACTTCCTTTGAGAAGTGATCTACAACTGTGAGAATAGCATCATATCTTCCAGCTAGGGGTAAATCTGTGATAAAGTCTGCAAAGATATCTTCCCAGGGACCATTTGGGACCGCTAGGGGTTGCAGTTCCCCCCATGGTGGCTGATTACTTGTTTTTGCTCGAGTGCAATGAGTACAGCCCTGCACATACTTCTCTACATCTTTTCGCATTCCCGGCCAAGTGTAGGAACAGGCAAGGAGTTCCAGGATCTGGTGTATCCCAGGATGACCACTAACCACATGATCGTGGTGGAGTGTGGTAATCCTTGTATGTAGATTTGGGGGTATGTAAATCCAGTTACTCTTCTTTAATATCTGATCCTCAATGATATACCCCTGAGCCATCAATTTCTCGAGGGTGGCCTCAGGGAGGCATATCATCCTGTATGAGATTTTGTCAATAAGCTCATCCCCCAGGGTTGTCACTTCTAACACTTCTTCATCCTTTTCCACCTGTCATATCCATTCTGGGGGTATTACTAACACAGCCTTGTTATCTTCTTCCCTGCTACTGATCAGATCCGACCATTGGGATAGGGCATCTGCCTTAGTCATCAGTGTTCCTGCCTTATGACACCATTTGAAATTGAAGTGTGACAAGTATTGGGCCCATCATGCTTGTCTCCAATTCAGATCTTGTTGTGTCATGAACTAGGTGAGGTTCTGGTGATCATTCCAGATCTCAAACTCATACTGAGTGCCTTTGAGGTAATGTCACCATCCTTCCAGTGCCGAGATCATGCTTAGCATTTCTTTATCGGTGATGGGGTAGTTGCACTATTCAGGTGTCATGGAGTGGGACGAGAAGGCGACCAGGTGCCATTGATCATCCTTCTGCACCGATAACACCACTCCTACTGCACTATTGCTGGCATCACTTTCGAGTTGATAGCAGCAGTCATTATTTGAATATGCTAGTACTAGTGTGGAGGTAAAGTGCTGTTTCAGTTCTTGAAAGGCCGACTTGCACTCCTTTGTCCATTCAAAGGTGAGTCCCTTCTTTGTCAGGTCATGGAGGGGTCGGGCAATGCCAGCATAGTTTTTGATGAATCATCAATAAAAATTGGCAAGGCCGAGAAAGGCTCTGGTCTGGCATAGAGTAGTGGGTGAGGGCCAATCCGTGACTGCTTTTACTTTCGTGGGGTCTATCCGGATTCTGTCGGGAGTTACTATCATTCCGAGGAATTCCACTACCCTGGTGGAGAAGATACACTTTTCAGGTTTGACGAATAGGTCATTTTTCTCTAGCCGTTCCAACACCTCTGACATCCTTTGTTTGTGGGCCTGTTCATCATCACTTTTGGAGAAGATTAGCAAGTCATTGATATAGACTACCATGTTGGGCATGTTTGTGAACAGGTCATTCATCATCATCTGGAAGGTGGCAGGTGAGTTGCAAAGGCTGAAGAACATCACTGTCGGTTCGTAGGCTCCCTTGTGACAGACAAAGGCTGCTTTCCATTCATCTCCCTCTTTGATCCAAATGTTATTGTACCCCCATTGGAGATCCATTTTAGTAAAGATCTTGGCTTCTTTTAGTTTGTTGACAAGCTGGAAGATAAGCAGGAGGGGGTAATTGTTTCAGATGGTGTGTTCATTTAGATAGCAGTAATCCTGCACCATCTGCTTTCTTCTGTCCTTCTTGGGAACAAAGAATACCAGCGACATCTATTCAGACATTGAGGGCTGGATGTATCCCTTGTGTAACTGGTCGTCAATGAATTCCTCGACTTCTTTCTGTTCTGCTGGACTCAGGGGGATGATTTGCCCCTTCTTCAGTTTAAAGGAGTCTTTGAGTTCAATTGTGTGATCCCAGGGCTTTCATAATGGTATCTGCTCTGATTCTTTCTGCAAAAAAACCCATTGATACTGCTGATACACCCTTGGCACTAGCCATAGGGCATCTTCTGGCTGTGAAGTGGCCTGCATCTCCTTTTCCCAACTTCTTTGTTGGGCATGTGCCCCCTCCATGGCTTCCTGCTCATGGGCTGCTCAGGCATCTCTCTCATAATTACAGGTCTCAGGGCAGTCTGTGAACCAGATTTGGCTGGTCTTTCAATTAATCCGGGGGTTATGTTCCTGAAGCCATGGATATCCTAGAATGACATCATTATTTCCAATATTTGATATGTATGCTCGGAGCAGCTCTCAGTGTCCATTGATGCTGCAATACACTTCCACTTCTTCCGTAATCCTTCCTCCAGCATTCTCAGAGCCATCGGCATTGTGCACTACAATCATACAGCAGGCAATTAGTGTGGGAATGTGATTCCTCTGTATGAAGTCCTGATTAATGAGTGTGAGGTTGGCACCACTGTTGACCAGTGCTTCTGCATCTACATATTGCTTTTCTGTTGAGGGCTTGATCTGTATTGTCAGTTTTATTTCTTTCCCTTTATAGATTACCCTCATGTACATTCTTAGGGGTTCTGGGATTTCGGTGGTGGATTTAGGGGAATTAAGCACAGGTTTAGTATCTCAGTCCCTGCTGGGCTCACTGGGAGACCCCCCTAAACTGGCTACATTAGATACTAGGGTCATTAATATGGTCATGAGTTTAGTTAATTCCACCAAGAAATGATTATTAGCCTGTGAGACACCCAGATCATCTCCTAGGCTCTGTCTTTTCCCTTCTGCTCTTTTCCGGCATTGGGAAAATCCTGCTCCTTGACCAGGGCCATCCATGCCTCTTCTTCTGCGAGGGCGACCTGTCATACTTTCCTCCTCTTACAGCTGAACTGGTGTCTGCCTCCGTGGAAGTGGCATTCCAGACATTGATTCTTCGGCTTCTTGCAATCTTGGGCCAGGTGCCCTGGTCCCTTACAGTTAAAACATTTCCTGGGACTTCTTTTTATGGTGAAGATGTCTTCCTCATCCACTTTTTCAAAGTGGTCTACATCCATTCGGTCTCCACAGGGGTGGTAAGTTTGTGGTCGCCCTCATATGAATGTGAGAGCTTCCATGGCACAACCTACGTCTTGGATATTCTGAAGGTAGTCTGCCGGGGTGGACTTTTGTGCTCCTTCCTTGAAGATCTGAAGGATGATATGTCAGGCTGTATTCTGCTCAAGAAGTCGTATGGTGTGACTGTCATCGATGCTGGCCATCTGATAAAGCGCTTCCCATTGGACTAGGAAGTCGTCAGTCCAAAGGGTCCCTTGTCACAGCTGTTCGAGCTGAGCAATGGCCCAATCCTTCTGATTGATGGAGTGGAAAAGACTCTCCATCTCTTGGACAAGCTCATCCCAGGTGTACATTTGGCCTTGTCAGAGGCACATTTGTGCGAAGGGTCTGGCCTTCGGTTCTTTTAGCCAGGACAAGACTGCAGTTACCGCCTCGTAGCTTTTCAGTAGAACGGTGGAGTGATTGGTGTGGAGCCATGCCTTGATCTTGGCCCACCATTCTTCAAACTTGGCTACTGACCCCTCATAATCTCCAGGGTCCACAAAGACTTTGACTTTCCTGGTCACCTTTCCTCCAGTGGCAGCAGCACTGTTAAGGCTGCTTACCATTTGCTTGAGTGTGGCGACGTCCTTCAGGAGGGTGGCAGTCTTCTTCTGTTCCTCCACACATCTGTTGTAGAGCTGCTGATTCTACTTGGTTAGTGTGGTGAATTCTAGCGCAACAGCGGCAATCTTGTCCTCCAGAGTGAGGTTCGGGTCAGTGAGGATTTGGAATGTGGACTGTGACATAGTGTCGGGCTACATGTGTCTTCTTAATATGAATTCTTTTTCTGTCACAAATTACCCAGGTTCTTCTTCGGTATTCTTTGACTATGGCTGGGTGTCTTGTTGCTTTATATGGCATGGATCTAACCAGCATTATCTGTGGTCAGCTAATCAGTCTCGGCTGCTTCTGTTGGTACTCCTTCCATCAGAGTTGTGTAAGCAGTTGTCCAGCTGTAATTCTGCTGCAGCTGTTCTTCTTTGGCATGGATCACCTGTCTCTTGTATCCAAAGGTCACCAAATAGGTTCCTTCTCAAATGGCAAGCTGGGCTTGGAGGGGGGTGAGTTCTTGTGCGACAAGAGAGAGAAGGCGGAGTAGGAAGTAAGTGAAGAGGGAGGCAAAGAACACAATGAGAAAAGTGAATATGAGCAGTAGGAGCTGCACTATCATAAGAGGGGGTAGTTATGAAGAAGGATACCTGTTACTAAGTGCAGGTAAGTGTGAACAAGAAGTGGTATAGTAATAGTAGCGGGTGCTACTAGGAGTTGGCTAAAGATAACAAGGGCGGCGCAGAGATGCGTGAGGGTGAAGGTGTCCCTGACTGTTCTCAGGTCAGACAAGGGTAGTGGTGGCAGTGTGGCAGGCAGCTCTAGCTGCAGCAATTCTCTCATGACAGGCAAGGTGGGCTTCTTCAACTAAGAACCAGGTACAGTTCTCTTGCCAATGATGGTACTCTTCATCGAGGTGGCGGTGGGTGTCAGGCAAGGTGGGGTCTCGGTAAGGACCCTTGAGGTCATTTGGGTCGACTGACTCAGGCAGGGTCAACTCATGCTTTATGGTGGGGGAAGGGGAAGGCAGTAATACTAACTCTTTCTTCTCTTCTTTCTTTACTTCTCTATACTCCCCTACTAACCTCCTTTCTCTCTGTGCTGTGGCAGAGGTGGGGTCGAAGACTTGCACAAAAAGGTGGGGGTGTTCCTCTACAAAGAGGCAAGCGCTAGTGGCAAGGGCGGTGATGTCAAGTGCATACTCAGGACGTGGTACGGAAATCTGGGTGGGGTTCACTAGGGCAGAGGGCTGTCAGTAATGATGGATGACAACTCTGCTGAGCTCACTACTGGTACAGGCTTCGGGGTGGTGACAGCAATGGCGAAGCAAAGGGATTCAAGTTATAATGAAACAACCCTTAGGTGGGGCTGCGTAGTGAGCTGTGCGACAGCAAGTAGTGAAGGGGACTAGAGCTAGCAGGTGCCCAGGTGTTGACTGAGGACTAAGGGAAAAACCCAAGATAACTCAAATGAGGATCTCAGGGCTGAATTGCCAGCCTTATATATGTTTACAGGGTGTTTGTATGTATTGTCATGCTATTACTGAAACAACCCTTAGGCGGGGCTGTGTAGTAAGCTGTAGGGCAGCGGGGGTAGCGAGGGGATAGGAGCTAGCGGGGCCCAGGCATCGACTGAGGACTAAGGGGAAAACCCAGAATAACTCGAATGAGGTTCTGGGGCTCAATTGCGAGGCTATTTATACGGTTACAGGGTATTTGTATGTGTTGTACTCCTACTACTACACACGGGACTTCAGGGTAGACGTGGGAACGAGGGGATATTGCTACTGGCCATAGACGAGTCATGCGGAGTCACCGCACTGGTTTGCGCAGCCTGGGGGCCGATGATGCGAGGTGACGTGACGATGGTGCAGTATGGCGTGATGGAGACGTCATCGGGCTGTGCAAAGGACTAGGCCTGCTTACTAAGATAAACACAGCTTTGTGCTGCCATCATGTGGTGTGTGAATGCTGTTAGTAAGCGGGGTCTAGAGCTGGTACCGTCCACGATAGGGGGTAGACATAGGGGCGAAAAATAGGGGCTTAGCGGAGGGCGCGAGCGGGGTCGTAACACTACCCCCCAGCTAAAGCTGAACCTCCGGGGCAGCACGAGAGAGCAGATGAGCAAAAAGGGCAGCGAAGACCGAGCGAGCGATAGGGCGCGGAGCAGCAGGGTGAGATCGGTGAAAATCATGGAGGGCATCGGGGCAGTGGGTAAGGTTGGAGGCCGGTTCCCAGGTACAATCGGAGGAGGGGTAGCCCTTCCAATGGACTAGGTACTGGATTCCGCAGCCACGGGGACGAGAGTCAACAATGAAATCTACTTCATATTCCGCATCACGGTTGTCGGTGATGAGTGCCGGTCCGGGCTGTGGATCTGGTTGTGACGGGAGCGGAGGTGAATAGGGTTTAGTGCGGGAGATGTTGACAACTGGATGGATATGGATGTAGGAAGGGAGCTGGAGGTGAACGGCGTTAGGTCCCTTCATAGCGATGACGGGGAATGGTCCGATCCATCGGTCGGTTAATTTCCGGCAGGGAAAAGGTAAGGTGAGGTTATCCGTGGTGAGCCACACCTTATCTCCGGGAGCGTAGGACAGGGCCGGACTCCGATGGGTGTCCCCCGTGTCCACCATGCGCTTTTGGGCCGTCTCCAGGTGGATTCGGGTCTGCTCTAGGATAGTCTGGTACTCTCGCGCAACATCCGAGGCTGCTGGTGATTTGGTATCCCTGGGTTCCACCCCCATTCATGGTTGGTAAGTGCGCGTGACCTGGAAAGGGGAGAATTTCAAAGCGGAAGATTGTTTCGCATTTAGCGAGAATTGGGCCAGTGGCAGCCACCGTGCCCAGTCATCCTGTCGTTCAGTACAATATAAACGGAGATACGACCCTACTTCTCTATTCATCCGTTCCGTCTGTCCATCTGTCTGGGGGTGGTGCGCTGTGGATTTCTTTAATGTTATCCCCAGTTGTCCACACAGGGAGGTCATTAGTGACGCCGCGAACTGTGGGCCTCGATCTGAAACAATGGAGCGGGGAAGTCCATGATGCTTCCACACATGGTTTAGATAGAGTTCTGCCAGTTCTGCTGCTGTACACGTCTTTTGGCAGGGTATTAACTCAACTTCTTTGGAGAACCGATCGACGACAGTCAAAATGGCGTCATACTTTCCGGCAGTGGGGAGATCTGTAATGAAGTCCGCAGAGATATCTTCCCAAGGCGTCATGGGAATGGGTAGGGGTTGGATCTCTCCCTGGGGCGGCCGATTAGTTGGTTTTGCCCAAGCGCATCACATACACCTCTTCACATACTCCTCAACGTCTTTTCGCATTCCGGGCCAGCTGTAGTATCGGGCAAGGAGTTCGAGTGTCTTATGAACGCTGGGGTGGCCACAGGCGGCGTTATCATGATGAAGGGTGGTGATTCGAATCTGGAGATTGGGTGGTACATAAATCCGGCCACCCCTCTTTAGAACCCGATCCTCGACTTCATATCCTTGTGCCATCAACTTCTTGAGGGTACTCTCGGGGAGCCGCGTGGTCTGATGGGAGATCTCGTCAATTAGCTCGTCACCCGGAGTAATTACCTTGATCGTTTCAATTTCTTCCCCTTCTAGCGTCGTGATCTTTTCTGGCAGAATGACGAGGACTCCCTTATTATCCTCTCCCCCTTCTGTCATCAGGTCCGATCTTCGAGAGAGTGCGTCTGCTTTCGTCATCAACGCCCCGGACTTGTGGCACCATTTGAAATTGAATCGGGACAGATATTGGGCCCACCGGGCTTGACGCCAGTTGAGGTCCTGTCGGGTCATGAACTAAGCGAGGTTTTGATGATCATTCCAAATCTCAAACTTGTGGGTGGTTCCTTCTAGATAGTGCCTCCAATTTTCCAGGGCGGAGATGACACTTAGCATTTCCTTATCGGCAATCGGATAATTCCGTTGTTCGGGGGTCATGGAGTGAGATGAGAAGGCTACGGGGTGCCATCGGTCTTCCTTTTGTACGGAGAGCACAGCCCCCACTGCGGAGTTACTGGCATTACTTTCCAACCAGTAGCGGCAATCATTGTTGGGGAAGGCAAGCACTGGTGCTGTGGTAAATTGTTTTTTTAGTAGCTTAAATGCTTCCTCACACTCCGACGTCCATTCAAAGCTTACGTCCTTTTTCGTGAGGTCATGAAGGGGTCTCGCTATCTTGGCGTAGTCTTTGACGAATCATCTGTAGAAGTTGGCGAGCCCTAGGAAGGCATGGGTTTGTCGGAGGGTACTTGGCCGTGGCCAGTCGGTTACGGCTTTCACTTTTCCCTCATCCATCGCAACCCCGTTGGGCCCGATGACCATCCCAAGGAACTCCACTGACGTCACCGAGAATGCGCACTTTTCTGGTTTGACGAAGAGATCATTCTTCTCCAGCCGTTCTAATACCTCCTGTACCTTGCGCTCGTGTGCCATTGGGTCCGTGCTTTTGGAGAAGATGAGGAGATCGTCAATGTAGACCACTACGTCCGGCATGTCCGCAAATAGATCATTCATCATTGTCTGAAACATAGCGGGGGAGTTACAGAGACCAAAGAACATTACCGTGGGTTTGTATGCTCCTCGGTGGCAGACAAAGGCGGCCTTCCATTCATCTCCCTCTTTAATCCGCACATTGTTATACCCCCATCGTAGATCCATTTTCGTAAATAACTGCGCCCCTTTAAGTTTATCGATGAGTTGGGATATTAAGGGGAGTGGGTAGTTATTCCGGATGGTGTGCTCGTTGAGATACCGGTAGTCCTGGACCATTCTTTTTCGTCCGTCCTTTTTTGGGACAAAGAATACTGGGGAGGTTTGTTCGGACTTTGATGGACAGATATACCCCTTTTTCAGCTGATCTTCCACAAAGTCATCCACCTCTTTCTGCTCCTGGGGGCTAAGGGGGATTACCCTTCCCTTCTTCGGGCGAAAGGTTTCCTTAAGGTCGATCGCGTGATCCCAGGGCTTCCGTAGGGGCATCTGCTCTGATTCTTTCTGGGAGAATACTTTATTGTATTGGTGGTACTGCTCTGGTACGAGCGAAATTGATTCCCCTTGCGGATCCGGCTGGGTCTGTTTCTCTCGGCTCCTCTGCTCGGCGTGGGTTGCTTCTCCAAACTCTTGTTGATGAATTCCCCGGGCCTTCCGTTCATAGTTGCACATTTCTGGGCAGTCGGTGAATTGTACCCGGCCGGTTTTCCAGTTGATACGCGGATTGTGCTCCTTTAACCAGGGGTACCCAAGGATGAGATTGTTGTTGCTGATCTCTGAGACGTAGGCCCGGAGTAATTCCTTATGCCCGTTGAGGTCGCAGTACACCTCTACTTCTTCCGTAATTGCCCCTCCAGCATTTTCTGATCCATCCGCATTGTGAATGATGATCTTCCTGCACGCTGTCAGGGTAGGGATTCTATTCCTCCGCACGAAACTTCGACTAATAATGGTTAGGTTTGCCCCGCTGTCGATCAGGGCCTCTGCATCAATGTACCTTCCCGCGGATGAAGGTTTAATCTGTACAATCAGTTTTATCTCTTTTCCTTTGTGGATCACCCAGGTATACATTTTCGGAATTTCTGGGGTTTGCTTGGCGGCAACAGGGGAATCAAGCACAGGTTTAGTATCTCGGTCCCTGCCGGGCTTGCTAGGAGATCCCCCTAGACCGGCTATATTGGATACTAAAGTGGTTAGCATGGTCACGAGTTTAGCTAGTTCCGCCAAGAAGTGAATACTATTATCAGCCTGTGGGACACCCAGATCGTCCCTTAGGCTCTGCCTTTTCCCTTCTGCTCTTTTTCGTCCTTGGGAAAATCCTGTTCCTCTATTGGGGCCGCCCTTGCTTCATCGGGGGCTAGTCCAATCCTCCACACTACCCTCTTCTTGCAGCTGAAACAGTGCCCTCCTCTGTGGAAGTGACACTCCGAGCACTGGTTCTTCGGCTTCTTACAGTTTTGAGCCATATGCCCGGTGCCTTTACAGTTGAAACACTTCCCGGGACTCCCCTTGATGGCAAAGATGTCTTCTTCGTCCATTTCTTCGAAGCGGTCTACCTCCATTCGGTCCCCGCGGGATTGGTACTGCTGCGGTCGGCCCCGGATGAACATGAGGGCCTCCATTGCACATCCCATGTCGCGGATATTCTGTAGATAGGCGGCTGGAGTGGACTTCCTGGCGCCTTCTTTGAATATCTGGAGGATAATGTGCCAGGCAGTATTTCGCTCCAGTAAGCGAATGGCATGGCTATCGTCTATTTCGGCCATCTGGTACAGTGCTTCCCAGCAGACTAAGAAATCGTCGGTCCGGAGGGTGCCTTGCCAGAGTTGCTCTAGTTGGGCAACCGCCCAGTTCTTCTGATTTACCAATCGGAATAAACTTTCCATTTCTTGGACGAGTTCATCCCAGCTGTAACTCTGTCCGCGGCGTAGTCGGGTCTGGGCGAACAGGCCGGCCTTTGGTCCCTTCAAGCGTGATAGGACCGCTGTAACTGCTTCGTAGCTTTTTGGGAGAATGGTGGAGCAGTTCGTGTGAAGCCAAGCCTTAATCTTGGCCCACCATTCTTCGAATTTGGCGACGGATCCTTCGTAATCTCCGGGATCGGCAAACACTTCTACTTTTCGCACCGCTTTTCCTCCGGCAGCGGCGGCGCTGTTGAGATTACTCACTGTTTGTTCGAGCGTGGCCACGTCTTTTAGTAACGCCGCGGTCTTCTTCTGTTCTTCGACGCATCCATTGTAGAGCTGTTGATTCTGTTTCGTAAGGGTGGTGAATTCTAATGCAACGGCTGCAATTTTGTCCTCCAGCGTGAGGTTCGGGTCGGTGAGGATTTGGAGCGTGGATGCTGACATAGTGGCGTGCTACGTGTGTCTTTTGGATCTGGACTCTTTTTCCGTTACATATCACCCAGGTTCTTCTTCTGTATTCTTCAATTACGGCTGGGTGCCTGGTTGCTCGATATGGGGTGGATCTAACCGGCGGTATCTGTGGTCGGCTGATTGGTCTCGGTGTCGGTTTCTTCCGTTCGTGCTCCTTCCATCGGAGTCTCATAAACAGTTGCCCTATTGCGATCACTCGGAAAAAGGGAAGAAGAAGTTTTTATTTAGTAACTACCAGCTGTAGTTCTGTTGCGGCTGTTCTTCTTTGGCGTGGATAGCCTGCCTTTCGTATCCGAAGGTGCCGGAGTAGGCTCCTTCTCTGATGGCTATCTGAAACTGAAGTGGGGTAAGCTCTCGTGTGACGAGAGAAAGGAGGCGAAGCAAGAAGTAAGTGACAAGAATAGAAAAGAAGATGATAAGAAAGGTAAAGGTGATCAGTAGAAGCTGAAAGATCATACAAGTCGGGCGAGGAAGATACCTAAAAGAAGATGTAGGTATGCAGTAAAAATGGAATAAGGGGTGGCAGTAGCAGGGGCTACTATTAGACGGCTAAAGGTAAAAAGGGTGGTGCAGAGATGCACGAGGGCGTAGGCATCCCGGACCGTTATCCAGTCGGACAAGGGTGGCGGCGGCGGTGCGGTGGGCAGCTTGGGCTGCAGCGATTCTCTCGCGACGTGCGAGGCGGGCTTCTTCTACTAAGAACCGGGCGCAGTTCTCTTGCCAACGATGGTACTCTTTGTCAAGGCGGCAGCAGGTCTCAGGTGAGGTGGGGTCGCGGTATGGACCTTCTAGGTCGTTTGGGTCGACTGTCTCAGGGGGAGTTGACTCACGCTTGGGTGAGGGGGCAGGGGACGGTGGTAGTACTAATTCCTCCTCTTCTTCTTTTTTCACCTCTCTATATTCCCCTACTAACCTCCTTTCTCGTTGGGCGGCGGCGGAGGCGGGGTCGAAGACTTGTGCAAATAGGCGGGGGTGTTCCTCTACGAAGAGGCGGGCACTGGCGGCGAGGGCAGCGACGTCAAGGGCGTACTCAGGACGTGGGATTGAGATCTGGGTGGGATTCACTAGGGCAGAGGGCTGTCAGTAACGACGGCCGGCGACTCTGCGGAGCTCACTACTATCTGCGAGTGCTTCGGAGTTGCGGTGGCGACGGCGAAGCGTGAGAGATTCGAGTTATAATGAAACAACCCTTAGGCGGGGCTGTGTAGTAAGCTGTAGGGCAGCGGGGGTAGCGAGGGGATAGGAGCTAGCGGGGCCCAGGCATCGACTGAGGACTAAGGGGAAAACCCAGAATAACTCGAATGAG
>JBBPTI010000644.1:0-11900 GCA_038093995.1 Tylopilus aff. callainus
AGGCGAATGGTGACCGATAGGGCGACGAGGGGCGAGGAGCATTGTATCGTAGGGTATCGTAGGAGTGCTGGAATGGTAGCGAGAGAGTGCGAGCGACTGAGCTAAGGGCCGAAAGAGAGGAAAAAGAATAACGCGGGCCCGTGCGTAGCATCGAGTACGGCGTGATCGTAACACATATGGGACTTCCTATGGGAAAATAAACAAACCTTACCAGGAATAAGCCTAGAGCATCTATCAAGGCCACATTCTAAGGAAGGTATATAACTCCTCAACATTAAAGATAGAAACTAGGCAATAGAACTAACCTGGCTATAAAGATATATAGACAGATTCAAAAAATGCCTGCTATGAACATTTTTCCTAGATGTCATAATAAATACCATTAACAATGATGGAGTAATCAAGCCAAATAATATACACACCTTCCTTATCATCCTATGTTCCTTTGGCAGATCCAGATATAATGGTAAACAGGCCTCACACCCCCTCATAGCTCTACTATGAATAGCAAAAAAACATAGCCTCATCTTTGCTCCCCCAAAACTCTCCAAGTTATTGAAATACCAAATGCCAACCTGGTTCCATTTTGGTGTTCCCCCAAAATTATATAATAAAACCAAAACTAACTGCCTGCAAATAATCCACAAAGCAATTCATATGAGAGACCTCATTTAAGTGTGTAGATGATTAAACAGAATAGATAGCCAATATATATCCTGTGTAATATGTATTTGCACTGGCTATAAACAAGACTGAGAAATGAGCTGCACAAACCCTCACTAATATGCCATGCTGGCATGTGAGATTACAGGAAAAACAGATGACATATATAATGTGCTCATACACTCCCAAAAAAATAAACTAACTCAAACATACAGACAACAAAAGAAAAATAATACTGCAAAACTTAACAAAGGAGACAAAATAGTCTTTGACCCAACAATCACCTCAAGAAACTCCCTTAATAAGTGTTTTCATATCCTAGGTAATGCCCAACATACACCATTTGAACTTGCCTACTCCATTAGCAACCCCAGATGAGAGCAAGGTCAGCAAGTAGACCCAATCACCATATATATGGATGGTAGCTGCTCCAAGAATGGAAAACTAGATGCTGTTTGTGAAAGTGGCATATGGTTTAGTGAGAATAATCCAAGAAATAAAGTGATAAGAATCTTCAATAACTTCAAACACTCCAATCAAATTAGTGAGATAGTAGCAATTATAGTTGCCCTCCAAGAAACTGACCCAACAATACCTGTCATCATAACCTGGGGCACTAGAAAGATCAAGGCCAAGTTGATATAAAAAATGCTGAATAACTCCAAACTGCTGTATATCAACTATGCTGCCAAATAGCACCAACTTTCTTTAAGGGGATAAAAGAACACTCAGACCACCAAAGAAATGAAGGTGCAGATGCCCTGGAAAAACAAGGAACACAAAAAGCCCAGCCTGATAATATAGACCAGTATATACTTGAAAACTTCTGCCTCTAAGGCATTAAACTCATCATCCTAACATAGCAAATAGCATACCAAGCTATTGGGGCTAGTAAAGACCTTCCATCTATATGGCACATGGCAACAAATCTAAATATAACCAGGTATGCAATACAAAGTATAATCCAAAATCTAGAGACAGATGCTACCATCTGGAAAAACCTAAGACATCCAAACATCCACCACATCATACAAAACTTCCTGTATCATGCAATAATAAACTCCCTAAGAATTGAATTATATTGGTTCCACATTCCAAACTACAAAAACTAAGCAAACTGCTCCCACTGTAGGGAAGACTCTATAGAATTATTTGAACATATTTTAACAGAGTATATAATGGAAGAACATATTATAGTCTAGAATCTTGTGTGACATGCCTGGCAAGAGCACTATGATGAATGGGGAGAACCAATGATCAAAGTCATTCTTGAATATGGAAACATCACCCTGCCACTTGTTGACAATGTAATAACAAACTCCACAAGCCAACAGTGCACTTTCCACCTTAAACATATTATCCTATCTAAATCAGCATACCTTTTATGAATTCTACATTGTGAACATGTTATTGGTAGCCACACATCCTTGCATATAGCTATTGTTACCAAGTGGCAAACAGCAATAATATTCCAACTAAACATAGACTGCAAACTCACAAAATCAAACAAGAAAAATCACACTGCTCTAAAGTTCTTCATATATGAAAAACATTAATCACTGACCCTGACACCCTATCAAATGACTGGACCACCAACCTTGAGGTTTTAGTGGATATTAAGCTGCTGAGGCTCCCTGATTAGACTAGGAACTCCAGATAGTACATGGAGTCCCACACTTCCTGCAAATGCAGGGTATGCATAACAGCATTCCAGTGGCAAATTTTTCTTTTTCAGCAAGCAGAATCTAACAGATAGTGTGCCAGTTGGTGCAGATGTGACTATATCCTCCATGGACAAACTTGCAAGTAAGGCATTGATCCACCTTGCATTTCCTGCACTCTCAAATTTCATGGCCTGTGACCTTGCAATTCAAACATTTTAATTCTTTTCTGTAGGCTTAGATAGAGAATTCTTTGTTCAGGCTATCTCTATTTACCACACAGAGTGATAGCCAGTTGGTAGAAGCCTGATGTTCATTGATATGGCCCTAAATGAAATTCAGGGCTTCCATAGCTGTGCCTATTTTTTGTATGGTGGTTAAATAAGCTGCTGGTTTGGTTTCTCAATGCCTCTTCTTCAAAATCTGAAGGATGATATGGTGGGCAGTATTCTATTCAAGGAGATAAATGACATGTTAGAGTTATTGATTGCATATTTGGAGTAAGATAAAATTTCCATTTTCTGTGTTGATTGTGGCAACTATTTGCCAATATTTTGCTGTCATAGAATATTCCAGAGTCCACTATCAACTGTTCTTCAGTTTCTGACAGTGGACTCCAGGTACTATACTTAGCTACTCCACAATCTTAGTTTCTGACAGGACTCTAGCTGCACTACAGCTGCATTTAACAGGAAGAGAGATAGAGGGCATAAGCAGCTGAGGGTCTGAAAGAGCAGATGCACTGAATTGGATTTTCTTGGATGCACAGGCAGAGTCAATGCAATCTTTGGAGTATACAGAGTTATAAAGATTGCTGACTATTTTTTTGGCTCTGTGGGGAAGCTCTCTGATTTAGTCTCTGGAATGGTGGTGGTAGAGTTCACCTTGGAAGCCTTTGACATCAACTTTGGGCATTCCTTTGCTTTGTAATCAAATTGGCCACAAAATAAGCCCAAATTGTTGTCAAATCAGTGCTTGCACTTGAAATGACCCCAAGTGCAAGGCATCTAGTGTTTAGTGGAAGCTGGTAGTAGAGAGGTAGAGCAAGAGTGAGCCAGGATGCCTGATAAGGAAAAACCCAAGAAGACTCAAATGGAAAGCCTTTAATGCTACATTGCAGGTTTATATACTACTGGATACATGATTTAGGCTCCAACTAAACTAGCTTAGGGCCAGTTCAGTTACTATGAAAGGAAATGCAAGAGAGAAGAGAGTTTGGTCCATGCAAGTGGGGTGGTGCTGAGCAGTAAACATAATTGGAGGAAAAAGGTTATTATGGAATTGTACAATTACAGTGACTCTAAAAACCCTTTTAATGTTTGACCCTAATGCAGGGTGCTTCACACCCTGCAATCACCTGTGAGAATTTCGCTTAGCTTTGGTGGAACCAAACAAAGTATAAACTCTTGGCTAAAAATTGGTTCTTGTATCATATCATTTGGCCCAGTGGCTGTGGAGATATCTCTATTTTAAATTGACAACACCATTGAAAGAGTTTTTTTACTTTTGAATTTCAAATGGTATTTGGATATTTTAGCACTTGGTATGACCTCCCTTTGCTCTAAGTACTCCCTCAATCATTCTAGGCATGCTTTCAATCAACTTCTCACACTCCTCAACTGGTATCTTCTCCCATTCCACTTCAATCCTATTCCACAACTCATAAACTCCTTTGGGAGGATGTTCATACTCTCCAAGCCTTCTCTTAAGATATCCCCAAAGATGTTCAACAGGATTTAGATCAGGAGACTGTGCAGGACATAGCATAGTCTCAAAATCCTGCTCTCCTAGCCACTCCTTGACCATCCTACAGGTATTCTTGGAATCATTGTCTTGCTGAAAGATGGTGTCAGGAGAATTTAAACCATAATACTCCATGGTTTGCTGCAGTTCATCCTTCAAAATCTAAAGGTAAAGATTATCATCCATCATACCATCAATCTTGCTGGCATAGCCAATACCCTCCCAAGTCATACAGCCCCACATTATAAGAGAACCTCCCCCATGCTTGAGGGTATCTTGCACCAATCTATCACTAAGTCCTTCACCATGCTTTTTCCACACCCACTTCCTTCCATCTGAGCCTAGGCAATTGATTTTGGTCTCATCAGACCATATTACCTTCTTCCAGTCCTCTATTGTTCAATCTTTATGGGTATGAGCTAAATCCAAATAAGCTTTGTGATGCTTGGCAGAAAGAATAGAGTGTTTGGTCTTGACTACAGCCTTCATACCTGCTTTCTTCAAGTGCAAGCACACAGTATTGGCAGAGAGAGGCTGGTTAATGATGTTGGTAAGGGCTTTGGTCACTTGAACAGTAGTTTTAACC
Organism: Tylopilus aff. callainus; assembly: GCA_038093995.1. NCBI lineage: Eukaryota > Fungi > Basidiomycota > Agaricomycetes > Boletales > Boletaceae > Tylopilus > Tylopilus aff. callainus. The sequence continues at coordinate 4,654 of JBBPTI010000644.1, forward strand.
CTGCCAGTTAAGATAAGATGTTGGGCATAATGAATATTGGCAGAAGAAAGCTTGGATGGATGACCTTCAAGAGCTTTGGGAAGGGTAGAACAGTGTTTGGAGCAAAGCCTGGATATGGTAGAAGGGCTAACAGCAGTATTCTTGGCAATGTCTTCACCAGACTGGACAGCATTAAGCATAGAGAGGATTGATTTTTGTTGAGCAAGAGCAAGAGATCTGAGCATGGTAATGAATATGAATCAAGGAGTGTGTGAACTTTTTGAAACTCAGACATGATTTTTATTTGTGTACTTTTGTTTGTATAGCAAAATATTAGCAATAATGCATTGATTTAATTAAAATTCTAGTTTAAATTCAAAAGTGAAAAAATTCTTTCAATGGTGTTGTCAATTTAAAATAGAGATATCTCCACAGCCACTGGGCCAAATGATATGATACAAGGACCAATTTTTAGCCAAGAGTTTGTACTTTGTTTGGTTCCACCAAAGCTAAATGAAATTCCCACAGGTGATTGCAGGGTGTGAAGCACCCTGCATTAGGGTCAAATATTGAAAGGGTTTTTGGAGTCACTGTAGGCATACTTTCAATCAACTTCTCACACCCCTCCATTGGTATCTTTTCCCATTCCACTTCAATCCTCTCCCATAACTTTATCACTCCATTAGGAGGATATTTATACTCTGCAAGTCTTCTCTTGAGATAACCCCAGACATGTTCAATGGGACTAAGGTCTGGAGACTGTGCAGGCCACACCATAGTCCTAAACATCTGCTCTTCTACCCACTCCTTGACCTTTTTACAGGTATACTTAGGGTCATTATTTTGCTGAAGAATGATGTCAGGAGAATTGAGGTTATAATATTTCAGGGTTTGCTAGAGCTCATCCTTCAAAATTTGAAGGTAGAGGTCACCATTTATCCTATCATCAATTTTGGTGGCAAAGCCAACTTCCTGCCAAGTCATAAACCCCCACATCATCACAGAATCACCACCAAATTTGATAATTCCTTCCACTAATTTGTCACTAAGCCCCTCATCTGTCTTTTTCCAGGCCCATTTGTGCCCATCTGATCCTAGGTGATTGATTTTGGTCTCATCAGACCATACTACCTTCTTTCAATCATCCATAGTCCAATCTTTATGGGCATAGGCAAAGTCCAAATGAGCCTTGCAATGCTTGGCAGAAAGAAGAGGATGTTTGTGCTTGACTATAGCCTTTATACCAGATTTCTTCAAGTGAAGATAAACAATACTGGCAGAGAGGGGTTTGTTGATAATGTTGATAAGAGCTTTGGTCACCTGGACAGCATTTTTAGCTTTTTAAGAGGTAATAAGATGTTGAGCATAGCAAATATTGATAGAAGAAAGCTTGGATGGATAATCTCCAATAGATTTTTGAAGGTTAGAACACTTCTTGGAGTGAAGTCTGGAGATGGTGGCAATGCCAAGATCTGTGCTAGATATAATAGAGTGAATAGAATGACCAGCATCAAGCTGAGAAAGAATAGTGGTTTGTTGAGTAGCAAAGAGAGATTGCATGATGGTAGTGGTTGAAAACAAAGAGGTGTGGAAATTATTTGAAACTCAGAGATGATATTTATGTATATATCTTTGTTTTTAGGACAAAATAACAACAGGTATTCCATTGTTTGATTGAAATGTCACTCTTGATGTCAAAAGCTCAAAAGTGTTCCAATGATGTTCTTGTTTTAAAATGAATGTATCTCTACAACCCCTGAGCCAAATTACATGATTTCTAGCCCAGCAAATAGCCAATGGTTAGTACTTCACATGCACCTGTCAATGTTAAATGATATTCCCATGCATGCAGGTGCTACTTCATACATACTACAAAACTACCAAATATTGGAATTGTCAAAGTCCAGTCCTCTGGTATAAGTCTGAGGGGGCCAGAGTACTGTATATATAGTTAAAGGATTTGAGATAAGGACTTGGTGCAGGACTTGTGTGTCATGCCCTTACCAAGGCTTGCATCCTTAATTTCAGAGGTTGGAAGCATTAAAAGGGAAGGTAGAGATAAGGGTAGACAAGGGACTTGAGCATAGAAGGGAGACTTTTGTTAATATTCATACTGAAGTACAACTTGGAATTCATAGAGTTTATATACTAAAGTATGTAGCAAAATTTGGAATTTGGAATGGAGGTGATTATGAATGCAATATGAAGAAACACAGCAATCAGTAATCAAGATGGAGTACAGAGGTGAAACTATGCCAGAGGGCAATATACTAAGGAATGTAGAGTTATGAATAACAAAACTAGGACAAATGGAAATGAGGCAGAAGCAGTGCCAGGTGTGTGGTTCAGAGATGTGAATTCCGGAATCTAATCACCTGTGAGTTACCTAGTCAAAGCTGTGCACAATCCAATATGGCACAAATTATGGTTTGGGTGGTGTGCAGGATATGGTAAGGGTGTCTTGTGTGGGAAAATAGTTCAAATGATATGGACTTCAGAATTGTGCCAGAGTTTCCAGGATTTGCTATAGGGGTTCTGGAATGGATATGACAGGAATAGTTTTTGAGCTCAGTATATATTAGTACTTGGTATATCCTCCTTTGGCTTTCAGCACTCCCTTAATCCTCCTAGGCATACTCTCAATCAAATTCTGACACACCTTAGCTGGTATCTTGTTCCATTTCTCCTGAATCCTTTTTCATAACTCCTCTATTCCTTTAGGGGGGTCTTTATACTCTGCAAGCTTCCTTTTGAGGTAAAGCCAGATATGTTCTGTGGGATTAAGTTTAGGAGACTGTGCAGGCTACACCATAGTCCTGAAATCCTGTTTTTCTAGACACCCCTTGACCCTCTTCTAAGTATGCTTAGGATCATTGTCTTGTTGAAAAATGATGTCAGGAGAATTAAAACCATAAAACTACAAGGAAGCCTGGAGCTCATCCTTCAAAATTTAAAGGTAATGGTCACCATTCATTCTACCATCAATCTTAGTAGCATATCCAATGCCATCCCAAGTCATACAACCCTATAATATCAGAAAACCCCCTCCAAATTTAAGAGTTCTTTCAACCAATGTATCATTGAGGCTCTCTCCTGTCTTTTTTCATGCCCATTTGCAACCATCTGACCTAAGACAATTAATCTTAGTCTCATCAGACCATACCACCTGTTTCCAGTTCTCCAAGGTCCAATTTTTGTGAGCATAGACAAAGTCCAACCTAGCCTTGCAGTGTTTGGCAGAGAGTAGAGATTATTTTGACTTGACTATAGCCTTCATGCCAGCCTTTTTCAAGTGACAACAAACTGTATTGGGACAAAGAGGCTGATTGGTGATAGTAGAGAGGGCTTTGGTGACTTGGACTGCATTCTCTGCCTTGTTACTAGAGATAAGGTGAATAGCATGGCAAACATTGGCATTAGAAATCTTTGATGAATGATCTCCAATAGACTTCTGGAGGTCAGAATGCTTCTTGAAACAAAGTCTAGAGATAGCAGCAGTGCTAACACCTGTGCTAGATATTATAACCTGCTTGCACTTCTGTCTGCTTTTACTCTCACCCCTGTTCTAGCCTATTTTGGTCCACCACTCTACTCCCTGCTATTTGCCATTCACTTGTTTGCCTCCTGATCCCACTCTTTATGCAATCTAGGCTGACAGCATTCACATACCACATGATAGCAGTGCCAAGTAGTAATTATCTCAGCCAGGGGGTCCAGCCCTTGCATAGCCATGATTACACCATGATCACATCATATCATGCCAGAATCACACCATCTTGTGTCATCAGTGCCTGGCTGTGCAAGGTAGTGCTATGACATTCCATGACTCACTCCTGGTCAGTAGCATAAGTCCCTCACTCCCATGTCTACCCTAAAGTTCCCTTTATCCAGTAATAGTGTACAAATATGTACAAACCCTGTAAACTGTATATAAACTTTGAATCCAGCATCCAAGCTTCTCATTCAAGTTAACTTGGGTTTTCCCCTCAGTTCTCAGTCAATGCCTGGGCTCCCTTGTCTTGTTTCCACTAGTCCAACTAGCCACTTATCTTTGTATCCTCTGCTTGCTCCCTGATCTCCTGGACTTAGGGTTGTTTCACTAAAGGCAATAAAACAAATAGAATGGCCAAAATCAAGCCAAGAGAGGATGGTGTTCTTTTGAGCAGCAGAGAGAGATTGCATAATGATAGTGGTTGAAAGATAAGAAGCATGGAAACATATTTAAACTCAGACAATCCTGTCAAGTATTAGAAAAGTAACAAAACTGTTACAATATAGTTGTTGTCTTAAATTAACCATATCTCCACAGTCACCAGGCCAAATTATATAAGCCAAAGGCCAATATGTAGTCAAGAGTTTGTACTTTATATGATCTTACTAAAGCTAAATGAGATTTCCATAAGTGTTTGCAGTGCACTTCACACATTGCATTAGGGTCAAATATTGTAATGCTTTTGGGAGTTATTGTATATTAGTTTGGATATCAACTTAACTTGGGACTCCAGTCCTATCTCCACCTCATCTCTGTAAATCTAGGATACAAACATCAGCAAGGACATAGTGCTTCACTCCAAGTCACTAAAGCCAAAGTCTCATTTGACCATCCCATATAACTCTAGAGTTCTAGAGTTAGTGCTAGAAGTTCCTCAGCATACAGTAAGCTTGAAAACCCTTTCCATACTAATCCTAATGGCAGTGTGTGCAGTGCATTGCCAAACACTGGGAATTTCACTTAGTGTTGGTGGAGTTGTAAATAGTACATACTCCCAGCTACATAATTGCCCCCCAGGTCATGTGATTTGGTCCACACACTGTGGAGATATCATTATTACAAGTTGGCAATATTATGGAATGGGTTTTTGAGCTTTTGAATTGATAACTAGCATCTTAGTCAAATCATCTAATAGTTCCCATTATTTGTTTGTACACACAATGTTTAAAAAAGTTCACACATTTCTTGATTCTTACCCACCACCATGGTTAGATCCCTTTCTCTTTCTCAACAAGCCAACATCCTCTTCCTACTTGATGCTGGCCATTCTGGTGAAGCCATTGCCAAGCAAACTGGTGTTAGCCCTTCTGCCATATCCAAACTTCATTCCAAGAAGCATTCTACCCTTCCCAAAGCTATTGGAGGTCATCCTTCCAAGCTTTCCCCTGCTACCATTCATCATGCCCAGCATCTTATTACCTCTGATAGAGCTGAAAATGCTGTCCAAGTGACCAAAGCTCTCACTAACATCATCAATCAACCTCTATCTGCAAGTACAGTTCACTTTCACTTGAAGAAATCTGGTATGAAGGCTGTGGTCAAGTCCAAACACCCTATTCTCTCCACTAGATATTGCAAGGCTCATTTGGACTTTGCAGAAGCTCACAAGGATTGGACTGTAAAGGACTGGAAGAAGGTGATATGGTCAGATAAGACCAAAATCAATTGCTTAGGGTCAGATGGGCACAAATGGGCATGGAAAAGAGCAGGTGAGGGGCTTAGTGATAGGCTGGTACAAGGGACCCTTAAATTTGAAGGGAGTTCTTTGATGATGTGGGGTTGTATGACTTGGCAAGGAGTTGGCTTTGCTGCCAAGATTGATGGTAGGATGGATGGGGACCTCTACTTTCAAATTTTGAAGGATGATCTGCAACAAACCCTAGAGCATTATGGGCTCAATCCTTCTGACATCATTCTTCAGCAGGACAATGACCTGAAGCATACTTGCAAAAAGGTGAAGGAGTGGCTAGAAGAGCAGGAGTTTGAGTATGGTTTGGCCTGCACAGTCTCCTGACCTGAATCCTATTGAGCATCTCTGGGGATGGCTCAAAAGGAGGCTTGCAGAGCATAAACACCCTCCTCAGGGAATTTTGGAATTGTGGGACAGAGTCCAAGTGGAGTGGGAGAGGATACCAGTGGAGGAGTGTCAGAAACTAATTGAAAGCATGCCTAGAAGGGTTCAGGGAGTGCTTAAGGCAAAAGGAGGATATATCAAGTACTAATACCCTGTGCAATTCAAAAGCTCAAAAACCCATTCCATGACATTGCTGATTTGTAATAATGATATCTCCATAGTGTGTGGACCAGATCACATGACCTAGGGGGCAGTTTTGTAGCCAAGAGTATGTACTATTTACAACTCCACCAATACTAAGTGAAATTCCCACAGTGTTTGGCAGTGCACTGCACACACTGCCATTAGGATTAGTATGGAAAGGGTTTCCAAGCTCACTGTATGTAGCAGTGAAGAGAAGTAGTCTTGTGAGAGACAAAGTAGAGGAGGCAGAAAAGAAAGTAAACAAGAAGACAAGAAAAAAAAACAATAAGGAACACAAGAGTAATCAGCAGGAGTTAAAGGATCATACAAGAAGATGTGGGGTGAAGGCAAGGATACTGCCTATTACAAGATGTAAGTAGGCATGGACAAAAAAAAAGGGGATGAGAGTAGTAGGGGCTACAAAAACTTTATGAAAGGTAAAAAGGGCAGTGCAGAGATGTGCAAGGGTGAAGGTATTTCTGATCATTATTTGGATGGACAAGGGTGGCAGTGGCATGGCAGCAGATAGCATGAGCTGCAGCAATTCTCTTGTGGTGTGCAAGGCAGGCTTCTTTGACTAAGAACTTGGTGTGGTTCTCTTGCCAATGACAGAACTCTTCATTGAGGCAGCAGAAGGTGTTGGATGATGTGGGGTCACAAAAGGGACCTTCAAGGTCATTTGGGTTGATGAACTCAGGTGGGGTCAACTCACACTTTACTGTGGTGGTGAGGGAAGGGGGCAGTCCTACTTCTACTTCCTCTTTCTTCTTTACAACTATTGCTCCTTCTAACCTCCTCTCTCTTTCAGCAGCAGCAGAGGTGGGGTTGAAAACTTGGGCAAAAAGACAAGGGTGCTCCTCTACAAAGAGGTGAGCACTAGCAGCAAGGGTGGTAAGGTTGAGTATATACTCAGAATATGGGGCACTAATATGGGTGGGGTTCACTAGTGCAGGGGCTGGTTGGCAATAATACTGGCAATCCTGCATTGCTCACTGATAATGAAAACAGTGGCAACAGGCTTCAAGGTGGCAGCATGCAGTGGTGAAGCAAAAGAGATTCAAGTTACAGTGACTCCAAAAACCCTTTCCATGCTAACCCCAATAGCGGTGCGCGAAGCGCACTGCCAAACACTGTGGGAATTTCGCTTAGGTCTGGTGGAGACATAAATAGTACATACCCCTGGCTACAAAATCGCCTCTTGGCTCATGTGATTTGGTTCACAGGCTGTGGAGATATGGC
>JBBPTI010000645.1:0-11880 GCA_038093995.1 Tylopilus aff. callainus
TGTTTCCAATGACCATGACTTTGATGACTAGGCCACCTACCTCTTGTGAGTGTGCAATCAGATGCCAGAATGTGCTTCTGGTGAGTGCACAATCTGACACCAGAATGCGCTTCTGGTGAGTGATATAATCTGATGCCAGAATGCACTTTGCTTCTGGTGAGTATGCAACCCAATGCCAGAATGCACTTCTGGGCTTTCTGGAGCATGGGAAAAAATGGAGTGACTCCGAGTGACTCCGGCAACTCTGGCAACTCCGTGTGCCTGGGCACCAGACAGTCTGGTGCACGGTTAATAACACTAGGCACTTCCCATGCCACACGGCGTTCTCACGTCAACTAAGGTTTGATTGGGGATCTTTTAGGTTTATAAGTACCATGGGAATCAGTCTAACTAAGATTGGCTATAGGATTCCAGGCTGGAACTTGTTCCGACCGGAGTAACTGGATCAGGTAGGATCTGGCAGCAGGCCTGAGAACCTGGACTGTGGACATTAAAAATCCTTATCTATGACTTGGGATGAGTCACTCCTAGCCTAGCAATGTGTTAGTTCGAAAGTGCCGTTTAAACCTTACAGCACCGCACGCTGTGTGTTTCCCACTTATTGTTATCTCTGCTCCTTATAGTAACTGACATTCCCACCCACTTTACTTAAAAGGGCTGGCCTTGGGTGTGAAAACCCCATCGCCTATTACCTACTTTCTGGTATTTGGGCATCTTCAGTAGTTCAAATCCGCTCGCAACTCAGACTCGCTTCGCTCGTCTTTGTTGCTCGCTCCCCGCTTTACTTTCATAACTATGCCTTTCTGCCTCGCACAACAATGTCCTCCACCAACATCAACACGCTCCTCTAGGCTCTGTCCCCCATCATTGGCGCTGAAACCACCACAGGTTCTCCATTCATAGAAGGATGAAGTGACCTCGGGCACAAAGGCAAGGAGGCGTCGAGTAAAACGAGCAAGACGATGTCCCGGGTGCTAGGCACAAGGGGACTAGTAGCGAAGTGAAGCGAAAGGGAGAAGTGGATCAAACTCCTTATAAGCGGGTGCCTTGTGAGGGAAGATCCAAGAAGAATTGATTGGGGCTCCAACTACTTACAGGCGGTCTTATATACTACTACAAAGCGGTGTCCAATCGGAGAACGAAGTAAGTAAGGGCAGGCATGATTACTAGATAAGGAAGTGCAAAGCAGAAACTGGCCTGGTCCGTGCAAGCGGGGTGGTGTTGCGGGCTAAACGCTACTGGAGTGGGAAAGGGTGGTGAGCAATGGCGCCATCGCGAGGTTAATGCCATTGGGGTGGGAGCGGAAGGCGTACTATGGCGCAATAGCGGGAGTATCGCTATAGGCGTGAGACCGGATGGCAACAGATGGCGCCATTGCAACTGCGGATTACCTGAGTGCTGCGGTGTGGCATCAATAGCTGGGTACCCGGGGCTTTACTCTACCGTGGTCCGGTGCCCGGATGCTGCAGCTACTGTGCTTACCGGTGTGGGTATGGGACTCGGGCAAGACCGAGTCGTGGCGCTGTGGCATGGGTCAAAGTGGCGAAAGGAGGAAATGTAGGAAAGAGTGGAATGTAGCGTAGCTGTGAGCGTAACAAAGGACTTCAGAATGAGTACATGGCCAATCCCTCTGCTGTAGCTTGATATTTGGCCTTCCAGGCTGCATCGACTGTCGAGGAGGTCATCTCACTGGTGCCATCCGACTTTCGACAGTCCCTTTGCTCCCCTCTTCTTGAGGTGGCCGTGTTAGCCCACAAGGTTAATGTGGCGGCGGCTACTTTGGAGAAGTGGCAAAGCCATGAGGCGAATGGAACTTTTCCCTCTGTGCTTCCCCAGCATGGCGTCAACATGCAATGCACCGCAATGTTCAATGAGAGCCCCCAGGGCAAGGAGTTTGTCTCCAAGCTCAAAGATACGCATTTGGGTTATCTCAAGTCGTGTCTCAACTCAATGATAATTGCCAAAATATCAGAGTTAGCTCTCTTGAAAGGGAAGATTTCACCCGAGTCACTTTATAAGACACTAGCACCTATCTGTCAAGCTAGGGGCAGCGTGCTGGTGTCATCCCAGCAGATTCCGAACCTTGTCCATGTCCAGGACGATGTTCAAGTGGCCGGTTGGATCAGCAACCCAGCAACCGAGTTACTGGCTAAAACCGTACTCGACGACTGCATTGTATACACTCACCGCATTATTGCTATTGTCAACAGTGCGGATGAAATCAGCTGGTCGAAAGCTGAAAAGAAAAAGCGTATAGTAGCCCAGGCTGATATTGAGATGCAGGATGGCACATCTGGCCCTAGCGTCCAATCACTTGTTGACCGAGCTGTCTCCTCAGCCCTCAAGAACTTGGAAAACAAGACTCTGGCTAAGGTCAATCCTATTTTTCTTCAGTCTTTGCTATCTCGACTGATGAATGAGTATTCAGAATCGCGGACGACCTCCTCAGAATTCTGGGGGTTCGAGTAATCTGAAAACAACTGGAGCTCAAACTCGGAAGGCTGGAAAGCGTCGAAAACCCAACACTCCTTCTGGCCCACATCCGGGGCCTCATCGACCTCAGCAGAATCGTGGAAAGAAACACGTATCAGGAGATACTGGAGGAGGAAAGAGCAACCTTCCAGTGGGAGATGGCAAGGGGAAACCGAGGAAGAAGAAGGCGAACAGCAATGCTTAGTAGTCATCCTTGGAATAGAGGTGAGCAGGTCTTCTTGGCCTGGTTTGTGGAAAGAATGGATGTGTGGATCACAGAGTTACTTACATACATTGATGAGGACTTACTCCTCCTCAGCGATGAAGAGGCAGTGTTCCCAGATGATGACGATGCACTCTTGTATGAGTAGTGTACAACTTCATCAACAACTCTGTAATTTTAAGTATCCCTTCCACCATACTGTTCCGGACTTTTTATGTGACCTCCCTTTACCGGTAGCAGCTAAGATACTTATTCTGTATGTACCTTTGCACATTATTGAAACTTGCCGTTACAGAAACAGCATGCACACTGGTCCTGGGGTTAGTATCCTGAAGGAACTAGAAATTCACCTTTCAGTCAGAACTAAATATATGTTCCATGACTCTAGCAATCCACAACTTATTGCTAGTGCTTGGTCTAACTTCGAAAGAAGACTAAGATGGCGTCTAGCTCTAGCTCTTGATAATGAACACTCAAACTATGATCCTGATTATGATGTCTGAACCACCTCCGGTTGGAACACACCATCATTACCGCACTATATGGAACTTGCACTCCAAAAGGGTGCTGACTTTGTTAAACAAACAATTCACAATATACCTATGGAGCCAACCTCGGACTACCACCTAAAACTGCTTGGTCCTAGAGTCAAAGAAATCCATATGTTCCTATCAGACAACGACTTAGTTGTCACGCCAACAGATAAGAACCTTGGCATTGCGGTGTCCAAGCGTACCTGGATCATTGAGAAAACCCTGGAATCCATTAGTAACCCAAAGGACTACTGGAGGCTTACAATAGCCAAGGCCAACACTATTCTAGGGCGCAAATGCACTGAAATGCATTCGTTATCTGTCTTAGCAGAACAGTGCCTCTGGCACCTGGGTTCTGTGGATGCATTCTTCTTATTGAAGGTTACTCCTGAGGGCGAAGTGCACCACATTCCTACTTTCTATGGAATCCCTAAAATCCATAAAGAACTGGTGAAGTTTAGACCAATTCTTCCCTGTCACTCGGTGATACAGAATCCAGCAGCCAAATTCTGCTCCAAAATGCTCAAACCTCTTATCAAAGAGGCGCCAACCATTTTACATGGTACCAAAGACTTGGCGCAAAAATTAAGCAAGCTCAGTTTCACTCCAGGACGACGATTCTATATTGTCACGGGAGACATCATGGCATATTACCCTTCTATTCCACTAGAATCATGCCTCTCCATTGTATATTCCCTCTACATGGAACACTACTGGAATATTCCCTCCCACGACTCTGAAGAAAATAGGAAACAACAATTAGCATTTAAGACAGCGCTATATATTGGCAATACTGAGCTAGTTACACAGTTCCAAAACATACCCTATGTTCAACTTCGTGGCCTTGCCATGGGTGTTGCTGACTCCCCTGACCTCACCATTCTTTACGGGGCCTTCTTTGAAAAGAAACATCAGGTACTGGAACACCCTGACATTATTTTCTATGGCAGGTACATCGATGATTGTTTAGCCCTTGTCTATGCGGACTGTGAGACTTCTGCCCGGAACCTTGTGGCCAACCTTATCAAAATTGATGGGTGTAACCTCACTTGGATATGTGACCGAGCTCTTCCATTCCTGGATATGCTATTATATGTGGATCACAGGGGATCTCTCCAACACATGCCATATAGGAAAGCAAAGTCACACCTCGAAAGAGTTCCATGGATCTCCGCTCACCCTATTGATGTCAAACGAGGGACATTCATTGGTGAACTTTCACGCCTCGCCACTTTGTGTAATAAAATTGAACACTACTCCGAAGCTGTACAGGACCTGGTAAACCTGTATGAACATCATGGCTACCCAAGGGCGTTAGTTTTAAAGTGGAAAAAGGATAATGCACTAGTATGATGGCAAAAAAGGTTGGATAATGGTTCTGACCGGGACAGTCCGGAAGTACTAATCCTTAAATCCCACTTTAATCCTGCTTGGAACTATTTTCACGCAAGAGAATTGGGTGATACAATCTTAGGATACATGCGAAACTGGCTCTACTATGCCGAATGCAGGCAATGGTCTACGGAATACCCTGCCCTGCCTAATGACCCTTCCGATGACATTTCCGGTCAAGTAGTAAAAGCCTTTGCTACTTCCTCTGTAAGTGGAACTGAGGTCTGGGTACCTGATGTGCGACAGACTAGTATCCTGAACCGCAAGGTTATTGTGTCACGTAAACGCACACGAAACTTCTTTGACCTAACCAGTCTTTGGAAAAAGATCATATTAGAAAGGCTTGATGAGCAGGTTTGCGAACCCGTACCCATTCTATGGCATATGCTTTCCTATGTATCTCTTGCCGGTACAGAATACTGGAGGCATAGATCTGGTCATTTGATCTCAACTGCTGCTGAAAGCAATACCCCTGGCCAATGCTCATCATCACTGGACACCAATCCGGTATGCCATCTGGTGCAACCCTGAGCAGAAACTTCCACCCTTAACCAGAACCATCCGGAACAACTTGCTGACCTTATGAAGGACCCCTTTGAATGAAAGCTTGCTGACACGAGATCTTAGTACCTTTGGAAAAGATCGCTTGAGTGCTTGTAGCCTATCATTCTTGTGCTAACTTCGCTAGTGAGAGTTTAGTAAGGAGCAGATCCATTCTGGGTGGAATGACTGCTCTAAGTTGCCCCACTACCAGATGACAGCCTCTCTTGCGCTTACTATATTGTAGGTACTATGGTAATATCGCTTTATATAGCTTTATTAATCGTGTAGAATGCAAAACCAACATCCGCCCTTGATGAGGTACTCAACTTCCAGGTGGACTAGGATGTCTACACGATCTAACCTAACCCTAACCATACGTACTGTTCCGAACTATCAGAACCCAGAGATAATGGTATTTATCAGCTAACCCTAACGGGCTAACCTAATGGAACCTAACGGACCGATGGACGCCACTCCGCCCCCTTTCCGGGGGATTCCAAGTTGACACGTGCCAGGCACCCTCCCACACCACAGGCACTTCCCACACCACATGGCGTTCTCACGTCAACTAAGGTTTGATTGGGGATCTTTTAGGTTTATAAGTACCATGGGAATCAGTCTAACTAAGATTGGCTATAGGATTCCAGGCTGGAACTTGTTCCGACCGGAGTAACTGGATCAGGTAGGATCTGGTGGCAGGCCTGAGAACCTGGACTGCGGACATTAAAAATCCTTATCTATGACTTGGGATGAGTCACTCCTAGCCTAGCAACATGTTCGGCGGTTCAAAAGCGCCATTTAAACCTTACAGCACTGCATGCTGTGTGTTTCCCACTTATTGTTATCTCTGCTCCTTATAGTAACTGACATTCCCACCCACTTTACATAAAAGGGTGGGTCACAACGATTGTTCTAAATCCAGAATAAAGGTCTGATGAGTCTACCCACGACGAAATAGGCTGGCCTTGGGTGTGAAAACCCCATCGCCTATTACCTACTTTCTGGTATTCGGGCATCTTCAGTAGTTCAAATCCGCTCGCAACTCAGACTCGCTTCGCTCGTCTTCATTGCTCGCTCCCCCCATTTGCTCATATGATCCCTGATGCATTGTATCTCCTCCCTTTACCAGTAGCTGCTAAGGTACTTCTTCTGTACATTTCTTCTTATATTATAGAAGCCTGCCAATACAGAAACACAGTTCACACTGGTCCTGGAGTTAGTATTCCGAAGGAGATCGAACTACATCTATCTGTTGGAACTAAATACATGTTCCACTCTGCTAGCAATGCATTACTTATTACTAGTGCTTGGTCTGACTTTGAATGACGACTAAGATGGAGAATTAAATTTGCTCTCAATGGTGAACAATCAGTCTATGATCCTGATTATGATGTCTGCATTCCAGCTCAGAAAGCATCCCCATCATTACTGCATTATATGGAAATCACACTCTCAAAGGGCCATGACTTCATTTTAAATATGTCTCACAGTATATCTACAGAGTCCCCCTTGGACTACCACCTTAAACTGCTTGGTCTGAGAATACATGATATCCATAAATTCCTATCTGATAACGATTACATTGTCATGTCCACCAATAAAAATCTCGGCATTGTAGTGTCTAAGCATACCTGGATCATCAATAAGACCCTGGAAGCCATTAGCAATCCCTCAGATTATTGAAGGCTTATGATATCTGAAGCTAATGAAATCCTCAACTGCAAATGTACTCAAATGTGTTCACTATCTGTTTTAGCAGAAGAGTGCCTCTGGCATCTTGGTTCTGTTGATTCATTCCTACTCTCGAAGGTTACCCCAGACAGACAAGAACATCACATTTCTACTTTCTATGGTATCCCTAAAATTCATAAAGAGCTGGTGAAGTTTAGACCAATACTTCCCTGCCACTCGGCCATTCAGAACCCGGCTGCCAAATTCTGCTCCAAAATGCTTAAACCACTCATTAAAGCAGCACCAACCATTATCCATGGTACCAAAGACTTGGCAATAAAATTAAGCAAGCCCAGCTTTAATCCAAGACAATGATTCTATATTGTTACTGGAGATGTAGTGGCTTACTACCCTTCAATTCCATTAGACAACTGTTTGGCTATAGTGTACCAAATGTACATGGAATTCTACTGGAATATTCCATCCCACTACCAACCCGAAAGCAGGAAACAACAGCATGCATTTAAAACAGCACTTCATGTTGGCAACACTGAGCTCATTACCTAATTCCAAAATATTCCTTATGTCCAACTCAATGGCCTTGCCATGGGTATCACAGATTCTCCAGACCTTGCCAATCTATATGGAGCATTCTGTGAATAGAGGGACAAGGTATTGGAATACCTGGACATTATTTTCTATGGCCAGTACATCAATGACTGCTTAGGAATTGTCTACACAGAATGTGAACAATCTGCCTGGAATTTAGTTTCCTCTCTAGTCCAAATCGATGGGTGTAACCTCACCTGGGAATGTGACTGCGCCCTTCCATTCTTGGATATGCTTCTGTATGTGGACCATAGGGGGTCTCTCCAACACATGCCATATCAGAAAGCAAAGTCACACCTTGAAAGAGTTCCCTGGATTTCTGCTCACCCTCTGGATATTAAATGAGGAACATTTATTGGTGAACTGTCATGCTTAGCCACCTTGTGTAGTAAAATTGAACACTACTCTGAAGCTGTACAAGATCTGGTAAACTTGTATGAACATCGTGGCTACCCTATAGCATTGGTCTTAAAATAGAAAAAGGATAATGCACTAACACACTGGCAAAAAAGATTGGAACATTCTGATTGGGACACCCCAGAAGTATTAGTCCTTAAATCCCACTTTAATCCCGCCTAGAACTACTTTCAAGCAAAGGAATTAGGCAACATAATCTTAGGATATATGCAGAATTGGCTATATTATGCCAATTGCATGCAGTGGTCTTCAGAATACCCTACACTATTAGACAACTCTTCTGATGATGTTTCTGATTGAGTCACAAAAGCCTTTGTGACTTCTTTTGTAAGTGGAACTGAAGTCTGGGTTCCTGATCTTCGGCAAACAAGTATCCTTAATTGCAAAGTCATTGTGTCTCGCAAGTGAACATGTAATTTCTTTGACCTCACCAGTCTATGGAAAAAGATTATGTTGGAAAGGTTAGACGAGCTAGAGTGTATTCCAGTGCCCATTCCACTGAACCCTACCTCTACAGTTGTTCTTACCAGAGTAGAATACCTACAGCATCAATTGGGTCACCTGATTGAAACTGCTGCCCCTGGGTATACCCCTGGCCAGTGCTTGTCTTCACTGGATATGAATACAATATGTCTCCTAGTGCAACCTTAGTGTTTCAACCAGAATGCATTCCAGAACCATCCGGAACAGGTTGTTGACCTTTTGAAGGACCCCTTTGAATGATGACTCACCATCACAAGGATCTAGTACTTTTTTGGAAAAATCCATTTGAGCGCTAGTCTGCCATTGCTCTTGTGCTAACTTTGCTGAGTGAGACTCTAGTAAAGAGCAGGTCTGGAATACGATCCAAGAGTTATGCTTAGGTTGCCTTCTACTAGGATTCAACCTCCTTTGCTCATCTACCTATTAGATAGGTACACCAGTTTTACTTGCTTTCAAGTAATACTAATTGTGGAAAATGCAGAATTGAACTCCTTCCTTGACGAAGCCTCACTTCCAGACAGACTTCAAGTATTTCCATGAGCTAACCTAACCCTAACCATGTGTACTAGTCCCCCCATTTATGGACTATACTGATAATGGTATCTCAGTTAACCAACCTAACTTGGACTAACCTAACCAAGGGACACAACTGCATCTCCATTCTGGAGATCTCTGAATTGACACTGGTGGCACACTCCCATGCCACATGGGCTTGGCATGTCAAATAAGGTTTGATTAGACCTGGTTAGGTTTATAGGTACCATGAGAAACAATCTACCCAAGATTGGTTATAGGAGTCTGCCCTGGAATTCATTCCAGTTGGAATAACAAAGATAGGCTGGATCTAACAGACCATGTGAGACCAGTGACTGTGGACCTTAATAGTCCTTATCTATGACTCTGGTATGAGTCACTCCTGACCTAGCAACAAGATCTGGCTGAAAGTCCAGTTTAACCTTAACAGAAATAACTTGCTGCATGTTTCTTATCTTCATCAATTATCAGTACTAAATTAGGTAGACCCATCACACCTACCCTACTTATAAAGCTGGTAGGTTATGGTGACTGTTCTTAATCCAGAATAAGGTCTGATGAGTTTATCCAAACGAAATAGGCTGACCTTGGGCAGAATTTCCCCCATCACCTATTACCTAGTTTCTGGGCATTTCCTCTGTGTTTAACTCTTGGTCAAAACTTGGTGTCACTTCACTCCACCTTGTTTCTCCTCACCCAACTTGTTCTGGTGCCAGAAGGACAGCAGGGGCTGACTTGGCACATGTAACCAACACTAGTATTCATTGACAGGGTTAATATAACCTGGCCTGTTGGTACACTGAACTCACTGTTTGTATTGATGATGAGGTGGTCTTTGAGACTGTAGACAGTGGTGGCAAAGGGGGGAATCAAGTTTTAATGAAATAACCTCAAGTAAGGGTGCTTATAGCTTGTTGCTTGTAGTGACAAGAGGGTAATGGAATGGTAGTGGAAGTCAAGAGTCTTTGCTGCTAGGTAACCATTGAGGGAAGACCCAAGAAAACTCAATTAGGGAAGACAGGCAAGAGCCTGGGGGTTTATATACTACATGGTAACTAATTCTAACTCTGATCAAAAGTAGTTAGGGCAGGCAAGCTTACTATTACAGGAAAGAGAAGGGGAAAATGAGCCTGGTCTGTGTGAGCAGGGCAATGTTGTGAGGAATACATGATTGGGGTGGGAGCAGATTGCAAGTGCACAGACCAAGTCTTCCAATAGACAACCCTCTGGGCCTCTCCAGCCCCTGGAGATACCATTGGGACCCTGGATGGACATATCAGCAGACTTCATTACTGGCCTCCCAGAGTCCAACTCCTACAATGCCATTCTAACAGTGGTAGACCAATTCTCCAAGGAAGTAGAGTTCATCCCCTGTAACAAGTCCTGCTCCACCACAGACCTTGCTGATATCTACCTACACCATGTCTGAAAGCATCATGGGCTCCCATACTTGATAGTCTTATATTGAGGGCCACAGTTCACCTCTCACCTCATGACCACACTCTGTGCCCAGCTAAAAATTACATCCTGCCTCTCCACAGCCCATCACCTGCAGACCAATGGATAGACTGAGCACATGAACAGAGAAGTGCTGCAGTACCTCCACACTTATTGCATGGTGATGTAGAGAGTGGTGCATCTCTATGGTGATATTGTTACCTTTTACATCATTTCATATGGTTTTTATGCCCTCCTGATCTTTATCTTCACCCCCATGTACCTTGTACAGTAGGACTGGTTGGCTGGGTAAGGGTCCATTGATAATTACACCCCACCATACATAGCCCAGAAGACCATTTGGCTGGTTTCATTTCCCTTGTTATTCTTATTTCTTCTTTTAGACACTTGCTTCTACAGTCATACCTATAGTGGCTCAAACAATTGTCCGAATGTTTGCATGTTTTTCACTAATGGCAATATTCCCTAACAACCACTAATCCTCACCTCATACTATTGGTGTATGAAATGAAGATCTTACTCTTGGCTACAGGATTGGTCTATAGTGCAAAAGATTTGGATGAAATCTGATTGAATGGCAGCAATTTCAAAACAACCACTCATTCAGACAATTGTTTGACTTTTAATTTCCATTATATAAAATAGACCCTGAAATGCTGTAAAGTGCTTATGTATCTTGAAACGACCTCGGGCACAAGGGCAAGGAGGTGTCGAGTGGAACGAGCAAGACAATGTCCCGGGTGCTAGGCACAAGGGGACTAGTAGCAAAGTGAAGTGAAAGGGAGAAGTGGATCAAACTCCTTATAAGCAGGTGCCTTGTGAGGGAAGACCCAAGAAGAATTGATTGGGGCTCCGACTACTTACAGGTGGTCTTATATACTACTACAAAGCGGAGTCCAATCGGAGAACGAAGTAAGTAAGGGCAGGCATGATTACTAAATAAGGAAGTGCGAAGCAGAAACTGGCCTGGTCCATGCGAGCGGGGTGGTGTTGCGGGCTAAACGCTACTGGAGTGGGAAAGGGTGGCGAGCAATGGCACCATCGCGAGGTTAATGCCATTGGGGTGGGAGCAGAAGGCGTACTATGGCGCAATAGCGGGAGTATTGCTATTGGTGTGGGAGCGGATGGCGTGCTATGGCGTGCGATGCGCGAGTATCGCTATAGGCGTGAGACCGGATGGCGACAGATGGCACCATTGCAACTGTGGATTACCTGAGTGCTGCGGTGTGGCATCAATAGCTGGGTAGCCAGGGCTTTACTCTACCATGGTCCGGTGCCCGGATGCTGCAGCTACTGTGCTTACCGGTGTGGGAACAGGACTCAGGCAAGACTGAGTCGCGGCGCTGTGGCGTAGGTCAAAGTGGCTAATGGAGGAAATGTAGGAAAGAGTGGAACGTAGCGTAGCTGTGAGCGTAACATATCTTAGGTAAATGCTCTATTATGTTATGGTTATGTAACCTTCTATGAGAAGACATATATAAACCCTTCTATCATATTATTTTCTTCCCACCCTCACCATGAAACCCATCTCTGCTGCTCAAAGGG
>JBBPTI010000646.1:0-11879 GCA_038093995.1 Tylopilus aff. callainus
TCGTTCAACTTATCTCCAATCAGACGTATTGGATCCGAAAGGGGAAATCCCTGTCACCACTCTTTTATCCTCTTTTGGATGAGTAGCTAGAGTTCAGGTATACCCGGACTATAAAAATTTGTACTCGTCATTCTGCAATGGCAGCTACTGTTTGGCTCACATCATGCACTGCTCAGGACCGTCTCCCTTCACCGTTTTCGCCTCCATACCGTTTCTTAGGCTGTACTGACAATCACCTACCTTTCTACGACTGGACTACCGATCCCTACAAGTCTGGACTACCTCCGGACTATTTGTACGCCCCAAGACTTCACTCAGGACTAACCCTCTTTCCACAGAGTCCTTTTGGGGCGAACATACATTCGCTCCCCACCTTTACTCAGACACTCCCTGGTGGCCAGGACTAGCTGGTATTTTACCTACCAGTCCACTCACCCACCTTTTTGTCTTTTCAACTGGAGCCCACCATGAGGGACTCTGAAAAGGGTTCCAGACGAAGTCTTCAGCCGACACCACACCACTTAGAAATAGAAAATTTACTTGCAGAGTTCCAGAACCTTGAAATCTCAGACAACTCTGAATTTTTCAGACAGGTTTCCCCTAACAACGTGCGACATAATCATTTGACCCTTCCTGAGATCTCCTTTTTGGGAAGCATTTTACTGTCAGAAGGAGGAACAACCTTTGGAACTGAAGAAGAAGACCACTCTGATTGGCTAGCGCACACTCATCCCTGCCATAGTTTCCCTTTTCCATCAGGGGACACACAGCCACCAGACCCTATACCTGCTGTTAGCGCTGCAGGGTCTGATCTCCTCAGAAGCGAGGAAGTTTTTGCCGACGACGCGAGCTTCGGACATCTAGTTCCCAGAGCATTTATACATTCGACCCCCCGGGCTACTGGAGGCGAGGAAGGACAATCCTTGAAAAAAGACCCACCTTCACCTTGCACTCTGGAGTCACCACTTACTTCCCTCTCATCCTCATCATCTGCATCTCTATCTTACCTCCTCCGCCCGTCTCAATCAACATCGAATTTTCCGGACTACAGAAGTCTAGACCGGTCTACCGCGACACCAGCACCCAACATCCCTAGACACCCTCTTGTTCAGCCACCACTTCCACTCCCTCTTCCATCACAAACCAACCAGACCCCGCTTCCGCTCAACCCCTCTGCTTCCATGGCCACTACAGTCCAGATGCCACTTCGGGGAACTCAGAATGCCCCCAAGTTCGATGGCAAGACACCGTCTGTGTTGCCCAGGTTCCTTGAAGACGTAGATGAGCTTGGTACCGCCGCAGGTATTACAGAAGGACAAAAGATTCGCGCAGCTATCCGGTATGCAGACTTAGAGGAGTCCGAAGGATGGGAACTCCTTGACGAAGCCACAGCTATACCAGCAAGTTGGACAAATTTTGTGAAAGCAGTAAAAAAGTTATACCCGGGATGTGAAGGAACTAACCATTATTGTTGAGCTGATATCCAGTATTTAGTCCAGGAATACCAGGCCAAGCCGATGCAGACCTTAGAAGAGCTGGGAGAATACCAGCACAAGTTCCAAAAGGTATCAAAGTTCCTGATTATTAACAAGAAGCTCTCCGATCTGGACCGAGATGCGCTATTCTTAGCTGGACTACCAGCAGACTTGGGAAACCAAGTCCGACAGCATTTGTTGATCACTAAAACAACTCATCATCCATCAGATCCCTACCCAATGGATGATATTGTAGACACAACACAATTCCTTCTCACTGGATCAGCCCTCCGACCACTCGCCCCAGCCAGGACTACCCAGTCAGCTCAGCCTTACTGTCTGGCTTGGGCCTCGCCCATGCCAACTCCTCAAGTTTCTCAAGCACCCCAACCTTTTGCAACCCCTAGTACTCCTGTAATCAAGCAGGAGCAGGTAAATATGCAGTGGTCTTCAAGACCAAGAGAGTGCGCATTCTGTGGTGATACAGCTCACTTCATAAATAGTTGCCCCCACATCGACGGGTACCTGCAGACCGGGAAGGCATCTCGGGGTACCGACAGTTGTTTGTATCTCCCCAATGGGAAACGGATTCCCCGGGTCCCTGGGACGCGCTGTCTCAGGGACTGCCTAGACCGGCTGGCAGCACAGTCCGGTTTGACCCCGATGCCGACAGTCACTGCAGGCATTGTCTCTCTTTCATTTCCGGACACTGATGCAATCCTAGACATTGACCCATCGGTCTTGACGACACCGGTTGCAAACTCATGGGATGATGACGAAGAGACCGAAAGTCTGGATATGGATGACCCGGACTTCAAGGCTTATTTATCGCGCGCCTGGGCAAACTTTCAGGCCGATCGGGTAAAAGAGAAAGGTAAAAAGGTTCGTTTCGATGGAGTCGAAATACCGTCTCAGAAGCCCGGACGCCCTAGCCCACGGTCTCCTTCTGTTGAAAGGATCATAACGCTGGGTATATCAGCGAATCGGACTTCATCGCCAGAACCATCCCATACGACGTCGATACCATCAGCATCGAAAGTCACTCCCTCACTATCGCCACCAAATATAGCACCTCGTGCCGCCCCAGCATACCCTTCCTTACCATCCCCTGCCAGTCAATTCTGGTACACATTCCCTCTAGAGGACAACGCAGCACCAAAGAAAATATTAGACCATGTTCTGGCCACTACCGTACCTATCCCAGTCAAGGAGCTGATTTCCGTAGCCCCGGAAGTCTGGAAACAGTTCTGAGACCTGTCCACCACGAAGCGCATCCCGGTGACGACTGGTGTAGTGCAGGTGAATGAGCTCGCTGGCAGAGATCCAGGAGCTGTCGCTAGGCAGTTTGGAGACAGCGTTTCCTGGAGTGATGATGGCCTCATCGTTGCTCACCATAGCATCCCCCTTAGGTCCCTCGAGGTGAAAGTCCTAGGAACCTCACTATCCATTACCGGAGTATTGGACTCGGGCTCAGAAATCGTGGCCATGCCTAAACGGGTATGGGAGTCCCTTAGACTTCCAGTCCGGTCCGACCATATCATGACCATGTCAAATGCGAACACCAGCACTGAATCGACGATCAGAGTCATCGAAAATCTTCAACTGGACTTCGGTGCTGGCAAGGTTTGTGTCCAGGTCCAGGTTATCCCGCACGCCAACTTTGACTTGCTACTTGGCCGACCATTTCACTGTCTTATGAGCACCACCACTGACGACTTTCCTGATGGCTCACAGAATATTACACTCCAGAACCCGAATTCTGGGAAGGAGTACAAGTTGCCCACCCAGTCTTGGACCGAGGGGTGCCCCCGATGTAGGCGTAACCTTCCATGCGCTAACCACCAGTCCGTCATTGAGATGGGTTTTTAAACATTGATGATCCACCAACCGGTCGGGGAGATTTTCCCATACGTCATAATAAATTTCTTCCTTCCTCTGCAACTTTGGTCTCATTCTTACCGACCCAGACTTCATCTTTGTTCCATAGACTGGACTCCCGGGCTTCTCACTTTGCCTTCCTCTCATCTACTCAGTCTTCTCTCTCACTTCACCACACTTATGCCTTTCATTCTATGTTTTCCTATGACCATAATACCCACACATGGGCTTATAAGCCTGTCACCAAAAAGGTATGGCCAGTCATGGCCCCTCTTGAGGAGGAGTACCGCATGCTGCGCCGTTTGCCTGATAATCCGCTTTCCGGACTTATTCCATTACCTACACACCCTCCTGACTTTGTCCCTGGAGAGCGTTTTACTCAGGAGTGTGCTGACGCTTTAGACCTCAACCCTGCAAAGTGGCTATGGCCCGAAGAAGTACGACTAGTCCAGTGGATTGTCCTCAATCACGAAAAGGCCTTTGCATGGGTCCCAACGGAGCAAGGATGCTTAGATGATCAGTACTTTCCACCGGTGAAGATTCTGACCATACCGCATATGCCCTGGGTCCTCCGCAACATACCAATCCCCCCTTCTTCCTGGGACCAGGCCATTCAAATAATCAAAGACCGTATCGCCTCCGGAGTGTATGAACTGTCCACTGCAGCATACTGCTCCTGTTGGTTCTGCGTGCTCAAACAAGACGGGAAGTCACTCTGTCTAGTCCACAACCTCCAACCCCTCAATGCCGTCACCATTCGGGATTTATCGGTCCCACCTTTCGTTGAACACTTGGCTGAATCATTTGGTGGTAGTGCGGTATATGGTATGATGGATTTGTTTGCAGGTTATGACCAGAGACCGCTTCATGTGGACTCCCGGGACATGACGACTTTCAATAGTCCGCTCGGTCCACATCGCCTCACAACTCTTCCTATGGGTCATACTAACGCCGTACAGATCTATCAGGCAGATATGGCATTTATCCTTCAAGATGAGATTCCTCATCATATGATGCCATTCATCGATGACTTACTGGTGAAGTCCAGAGATTCTAGGTTTCAGAGACTGGATGGGTCTTATGAGACCATTCCAGAGAACCCTGGAATTCGTAGGTTCATCTGGAATCATTTAACCGTTGTCCATAGAATCCTCCAGTGCCTCCAGAATGTCAATGCGACGGTTTCGGCAAAGAAGTTCATGCTGGCTGCACCAGAAGCAACCATCGTCGGTCATAAGTGCACCTTCGAAGGGCGAGTTGCTCACGAGGCCAAAGTCCAGAAAATCAGAGACTGGCCGGAGTGCATGACCCTAACACAAGTCCAAGGGTTCTTAGGGACCTGTGGAGTGGTACGCATTTTCATTCGAAACTTTGCTTCAATTGCCCGCCCCCTCGTAAATCTGACCCGCAAAGGTGTCCCCTTCGAATGGGGTGATGCCCAGCGGGAGGCTATGGACTGTCTTAAGGATGAAATAGTCTGGTCTCCTGCGCTCCAACGCCTGGATTATGAGTCCGACAGAGAGGTCATCCTTGCAGTGGATACCTCTTTTATTGCCGTTGGTTTTATCCTCTCACAAGAGGGAGCCGATGGCAAGTGTTATTCTAACCAGTTTGGGTCGATCAGCCTGACCGAGGTGGAGAGTTGCTACTCCCAGGCTAAGCTCGAGCTTTACGGGCTCTTCCGTACCTTGCGTGCAGTACGAGTATTCATTTTTGGTGTCGCTAACCTCACAGTGGAGATGGATGCCAAGTATGTCCATGGTATGATCAATAATCCGGACTTACAACCCAATGCGACCATCAACTGGTGGATCACAGGTATCCTCTTATTTCATTTCCAACTTCGTTATATCCCTGTCCTGTGTCATTCTGGACCAGACGGTCTCTCTCGTCGGCCACTCTCTGATGATGATCCCCCTGAGGAGGACGATGCTGAGGATTGGCTCGACAATGCTTATTCCTTTTCTATTACCTTATTGAACGATCGATCTTTTCACTCTACCACCCCTGTCTTGCAGTCAGGACTACTTAGCCGGTCTTCAACCGGTCTTTCGCGCCTTTCGCCACCACTTTTACTGCCTCCTCCCCTGTCTATTCGGTCTCGCTCCTACTTTTCCCCTCCATTGCTTAGCTTCTGATCCGCCTTCGTTTCTGCTCAGTCAACCTCAGCTTCAGCAGCAGTCCAGGATGCCGATAATTCAGACTTCACTCCGATACCCTGGTCTCCAAAGGCCAATGCCAAAGAAGCGCGCATTGCCCTTATCCATAATTTTCTCGAGACTCGCATATGCCCCGCTGACATTTCAGATGCCGAATTTCAATCCTTCATCAATTCGGCTACCAAGTTTTTTCTCCTCAACAGGTGCTTATGGCGCCAGGAGCCCCATGGTCGCCACCAACTGGTCATCCCAGAACATCGGCGGTTCGGACTGATCAAGGAGGCTCATGATGACCTCGGGCACAAGGGCATCTATACAGTCCGAACTCGTCTTTTGCTCCGGTTCTAATGGCCCATGCTGGTTGACGATGTGAAATGGTTTGTCAGGACTTGTCACGAGTGCCAAATAAGGCAGACAGGTCGATTCCATATTCCCCCTCTCATTCCTGTTGTTGGCGGACTATTCTGCAAGGCTCACATAGATATCATGCTCATGCCGAAATCTGGTGGTTACAGATATATAGTCCAGGCCAGATGCACTCTCACTTCCTACCCGGAATGGCGCATGCTGTGTTCTGAGAACTCCGTCGCACTGGCATCCTTCATTTTTGAGGATATCCTTTGCCGGTGGGGCCCACTAGAAGAAATTGTTACTGACAACGGACCTGCGTTTATCCAAGCCCTCGACGTCCTTGCTGACCGCTATAGTATCCAACATATTCGTATTTCACCCTACAATTCTCAAGCCAATGGCATCATCGAACGCCGCCATTATGATGTCCAGGAGGCCATTGTCAAAACTTCCCAGGGGGGGGAGACTCGCTGGCACCTTGCTGCTCACTCGGTCTTCTGGGCTGAGCGTGTCACTATACTCCGGTCCACGGGTTTGTCTCCTTATTTCATGGTCTATGGCGTCGAACCTTTGTTCCCTTTTGATATTTCCAAAGCTACTTTCCTTGTTCCACCCCCAGATACTGACCCATTGTCACCCACCGGACTAATTGCTTGGAGAGCGGGCCAACTCCAAAAGCGTCAAGAAGATCTGGACTCTATTCGGGAACGAGTCCACAAGGCTCGATTCGAGTCCATCAAGCACTTTGAAGCCGCATTCAAGAACCAGATTAAGGACTTCGATTTCCGGCCAGAAAGCCTTGTGCTAGTCCAGAATACACACGTCGAAAAGGAGCTGAACCGGAAAACGAAGCCTAGATATCTGGGACCAATGGTAGTTCTTCGCTGGACTACTGGAGGATCCTATGTTCTGGCTGAGTTAGATGGCGCAGTCTCCAGACTTCAATATGCTGCCTTCCATCTCATTCCATACTATCCCCGCCTGCACTCCTCTATCCCTGTCACTGAACTTACAGGCCTAGGAGACGATGAGTTAGATCAGATTGCAAGAGAAACTGCGGAAGAACCGGGCGACTTAGATGATCCTATAGACCGCCTCAACAAATAGTCTGAACCGGTATCAATAATCCGGACCGGGCATACCTAGATTTCGACCTCTCAGTTTCACCCCAGGATTAGTCCAGTGACGTCTTTCTCCCTTGCTCTCTATACCGTTTCATTAAAAAGAACAAACAAACCACTCAAAAACATAAAACAGACTTTCATTTAATACATCTCGCAATCAAGCCTCATAGTATCCCGATTTACTTCGTGTCTCCCTCATGTGCGTGCTTAATTTGTAAAACTCAGACTTCGAACGTGCAAGAGACACGGCACCCATTATGAAAAATACTGAATAACCAGACTGCTAGGAGTAGATGCGAAAGAAGACTGAAGAAGAAAAGTCGGGTGGTATCCCGCCAAGACCACTCCGGACTATCCGTTTTTCACTTCACTTTTGACTCGAGGCTTTTCATTTCCTTATTTTTGTTTTCGCTCTTACATTTCTATTTATTCGTTCCAAGTAGACATCCCACATTTTGACTACGTACAGCCGGTCTACAATTAGTCCAGCCCAGACTTACGCGCCAATCTCTTCCAACTCGGCAACCAGATCCCCCATTTCCGCCATCACCTCCACATGCTCGACTTCCAGCACCTTGATGTTCGCCCTGATTTGATAGAGCCGGGCATGGACAGCGTTCAGGCGCAGGGCAAGTTGGCCCTTTGCTGGACGTGCTGATCTGCTGCCAGACTTCTTGGGAGCCACCTTCCCCTTCCCCTTTGTCTTCATAGGAGCCTCCCTCTCTACAACCTCTTCGCTCTCAGACTCCCAGTCCGTGATAATGGAGGCGATCTTGCGGGCACCAGACTTGGCGGACGACCGGGCCGGTCTCTCTATCGGGTGCATGTTAGTCCAGTTCCCCTATACCGAAATCACTCACTCTTGATCTCCACCAAGACTGTGGCCCTCTTGCGAGGTGCGCTCCTCCCACCAGCCCAGCTACATGACGACTTGAGGCATTGGCACCGGACACACACTTGACCGGTTCCCTTCTTGCACTGGGATTCTAGATCGGCTTGGACACATGCCGCGCATGCCTTCTTGCCAGAGGCTCCTCGGGCGACGCGCTTTCGAGGGGCAGTCACTTCGGCCTCCGATTCGCCCTCATCATGCTGAGACCGGTCACGCTTAGACGAATGAGTTTATTTTCAGTGGATAGGTGTACGGACACTCACTTTTAGCCCGGATGAAGCCAGGGACTGCGCATCCTGCGACTCTGTGCGCATCACGGCCGCAGGGTCCATTCTAGTCGCCGCCTCCACCTCCATTGCCGAGTCTTGAGTAGCCAGCGTTGGCTTGTTTTGCACCGCCTCCTTGGCCTCGAATTGCACGGCCCAATCAGCACAGGACACTTCTGCCCCAACAATGGCCGCCACGACCTCTTCATCCAACTCGGTATCAAGCCCGATCTTGTCGGCCTCAGCACGCGTGGCCTCCCAAGCGTCCTACCCAAGCCTAAGTGGGTGCCAGAAAGGAGCCGGGGGGACTTACCATAGCGCCCCCGAATTCTACCATCCACATTCAGGCTTCTTCCTCCAAGTCGTCATGATCCTCCGGTGCGGTCTTCGCTACAGCCAGAGCGCGTTCAGTGGCATCCTTAAATTTCTTCCATATCGGTTGCCGGTGAGCGTTTCCAGTCTCAGTCATAGTGCGGTATTTGTTGATCCGGGATCGGAATTGGCTGGCGGACATGGTGAGAGCAGATGGAGAGAGATGAACACAGTGTAGCAAAAGCGGCACCCCTTGCTCAAGTCACCGCCACTCGTTGAACGTGATTTCCCATGGACACGTGACCTGCCTGGGGACAGTCAGAAGCTAAGTCCCCCGCAGATGTAGAGATTGGTGTGTCTCTACGGTTATATATTACTTCCTTACCCTATTTTCGTTGCTTCCCATCTTTTTCAATCGATTCATTACCTACTAGAACAGTCCGGTCAGACTATTTTAATCTTCTACTGACCGGACTTCTATTGACTAGTCGGACTACTTTTCCATGACGCAGGACTTATTAAGTATTCTTAACCTGCGATATTCCTATATTTTCTTCTAGTTCGTTCAACTTATCTCCAATCAGACGTATTGGATCCGAAAGGGGAAATCCCTGTCACCACTCTTTTATCCTCTTTTGGATGAGTAGCTAGAGTTCAGGTATACCCGGACTATAAAAATTTGTACTCATCATTCTGCAATGGCAGCTACTGTTTGGCTCACATCATGCACCGCTCGGGACCGTCTCCCTCCACCATTTTCGCCTCCATACCGTTTCTTAGGCTGTACCGACAGTCACCTACCTTTCTACGACTGGACTACCGATCCCTACAAGTCCGGACTACCTCCGGACTATTTGTACGCCCCAAGACTTCACTCAGGACTAACCCTCTTTCCACAGAGTCCCTTTGGGGCGAACATACATTCGCTCCCCACCTTTACTCAGACACTCCCTGGTGGCCAGGACTAGCTGGTATTTTACCTACCAGTCCACTCACCCACCTTTTTGTCTTTTCAGTGGTTCTCTGGCTCAAGTCTGAGCAGCAGAGATGGTCAGAGGGTCGGAGGTTGCACGAGAGCGCACGGAGGTGTACAGGAGGTATGGTGGATGTCGGAACAGAGGTCGGAGGTGTGAGGCTTCGACACAGGACTTATGTGTCGCGTCCTTGCCGAGCTCCTACCCTCGTTGGCGAGAGAGAGAGAGGAGAGAGTCGAGCTGTCAGACTCAGGGAGGAGAGAACTAATTCGATATTCCAACTGAAGCTACAACAAAGTATCTAAGAGTTTATATACGGAGAAGATGATGAGTAAGTTGGAGGTAGGAATAGACTGAAGTCCGGAGCAGTGTACCGGTGGTGCAAGTGCCGGAGCTGTGCGAAGCACAGGCTGAACTCTAAGTACTAAGCGAAAGTTAAATAACAATGAAATGTAAAAGGAGATGAGTCAAGGTCCGGATAGACAAGGTAGTACAAATAGAGAAATAAGTCCAGAGAACGACGGACATGAGACTGGAAGTATGGAGGTAGACTTAGCGGGAATGCGGGATATGACACTATAGTACATTAATGATCAACTTAAAAGGGAGAAGGCTAGCAAGGGAGGGTTTATATACTACTTGATATCTAATTTAGGTGGAGCTTGAATGTGAAACAACCTTGGGCATGAAGTACCTTTGGTTGTGTAGCGGAAGTATAGTGAAGTGAACAAGATAGATCAAACTCCTAGTAAGCAGGTGCCCTTAGAGGGAAGACCCAAGATATATAAATGAGTGTGTGTACAAACAAGTGTGATAAGTAGTAAGTACTAATGAATGGCCATGGTGATAACAAATGTGATTACAAATGAGTGTGGGTGCTGAAGAGCTGTCATGCAATGGAAACATATACCTATTAATCCCTAATCATCCTGACTAACCCTTACTCTAGCTCTGACTCCAGTCCACTGCTTGGGATGGCCCATCTTGGTGCTCTACCCCATGAACTAGCCACTTAGGCTGCCTATGCTTCTATAGGTGTTAAGTTGTGGTGGATGCTAAAGCATAGTACCTTGCCAAAAGATACTAGTGGCAAAGGAAAGTAAACTGACCCCTTGAGTCCACCCCATTGTGGAGGGAAGATCCAAGAGAGAATTGATTGAAGTTCTGACAAGTTACATGTGGGTTTATATACTACTACCTACCCAAGTTGGAACTTCAACTGAAAAGCATGAGGGCCAGCCAGGATACTAAGTAAGAAAGTGCAAGCAGGAAATTGGCCTGGTCCATGCAAGGAGGGGCAATGTTGAGGGATTACTGCTATTGGTGTGGGAATGGATGGTGAGTGAAGGCATGATAGCAGCTATTATGTGATTGGAGAAAAAGGGTAATAAGAGAATTGTACAATATGTGGGAGAAATGCCATTGGCATAGGACCAGAGTGTGTAACTATGGCATGTGATAGCACCATCTGCAATTGCTGTGGTGTCAGCTTGCTTAGGTAAAAGGAGCTTTATGCTACCTTGGTCAGGTGCCCCTATGCTGTAAGCTATGTGCTGTGGTGTGCAAAGGGAGTGCAGGTGTTACCAAGTTGCAGTATAATGGTATGGGGACAAGTGGCTAAAGAAGGTAATGTAGCAAGGAGTGTAGTACGAGGGTAGTCAGGGAGGATTGGAGCATAACAGAATGTATCTAGGACAGGCTTGTATTTCCTTATTAGTCCAGTATCCATACCTAGTCCTTGATCTATGCAAAGAAGGTAGTGCAGAGGTGTTATCACTATTGGCAGGAAAAGCAAGGACAAAAGTGGTACCACTTGCATAAGTAATGCCATTGGATGCAGTGGTAGTATTGCAAAGATGGCATGCAATGGCATGATCATGATGCAAGGCAGTATAGCTTTCTGCAAAACACTATCTGGGCAGTATGGCCTATAAGCCAGATTATGCCAATGGTGGATGCCAATAGCTGTATGCTGCTGAGCTAAGGGGAAGGCAGTGCTGGTCATGTAATTAGAAGGTCAGGTGTCCATGGGTACTAGAGACCATGTGCAGCTGGGGGGTCACATATAGCCAATAGGAGCACACAAGGAGTATAGTGATGAGGGCTAGTACAAGTGTTGACTCAGTCTAGGGTCAGACTAGGTTAACATGGCTATTAGGCTAAGTGTTACCAGAGCTGGAGGCATCAAGGGACATGATTATAATAATAACTCCCACTATACAAAGGACTTCTTAGACTATGCAAGAGTCAATAACATTTACATTGTTATGATTATGTCCCTTGATATCTCTAACTCAGGCTATACTTAGCCCATGGACCATACTAACCTAGCTCAATCCTAGACCAAGCCTACACTTGCACTAGCCCTCATTGCTACACTCCTCAAGGCCCCTATCTGCTCCCTGCATATAACCTACTAGTATCCATGGCCACATAACTCCCTAGTCA
>JBBPTI010000647.1:0-11878 GCA_038093995.1 Tylopilus aff. callainus
GAGCAGATAGTATCACAGGGGATGAGTTCCATAGCCTTGGAGAAGTGGTCAACTATTGTGAGGATGGTGGTGTAGGAATTGGAGAGGGGGAGCCTGGTAATGAAGTCCACCAAGATATCCTGCCAAGATCTGTCAGGAATTTTGAGGGGAATGAGACAACCAGCAGGCAGTTTGTTGGATGCCATGCTGAGCATCTCTTTGTCTGCAAAGGGGTAATTGTGCTCCTTAGATATCATGGTGTGGGAGGAGTAGGCAATAGGGTGCCAGTTATTGTCCTTCTCAACCAGTAGTACAGCACCTGTGGTGAATGCAGTGGCATCACTTTCAAGCTGGTAATGCCTGTTATTGTTTGGATAGGCTAAAATGGGAGCAGTGGTGAATGCCTCTTTGAGATCTTGGAATGCCTTCTGCCTAGCCTTCATCCAACAAAAGGGCTTGTCTTTCCTGGTCATATCATGCAGTGGCCAAGCTACCTTGGTGAAGTCTTGGATAAACCAGCAGTAGAAGTTGGCCATTTCAAGAAATGAGCATACTTCTCTGATGTTCTTGGGCTCTTGCCAGTCCATGATAGCTTTTACCTTCATGCTATCCATGCTTATCCCATTTACTCCAACTATCATTCCAAGAAATTCCACTTTTTGTACTAAGAAAACACACTTGAATGGCTTGACAAAAAGATTGTTCTCCTCAAGTCTGCATAGCATTTCTAGGACTATCTTTTCATGGGCCTATTTATTGTCCATGGATATGAAGATCATGAGATCATCAATGTAGACCAGGACATTCTTGAACATGTCTGCAGAGATTTCATTCATCATGGTCTGAAAGGTGGTGGGTGAGTTGCATAGCCCAAAGAACATGACAAGAAGCTTGAAGGCACCACAATGACAAGTGAATGCAGCTTTTGTTAAGTAAGGTTTCTCCAGCTCAAGTCCAAGCAGTGGAGATGGTTAGAGGATTGGAGGTTGCACAAGGATGCATGGAGGTGTACCAGAGGTACAGCAGAAGTCAAACAGAGGTTGGAGGGGTGAGGCTTTGATGCAGGACTTATGTGTTGCATCCTTGCTGAGCTCCTAGCCTCATTGAGAAGAGAGAGAGAAGAGGTCAAGCTGTCAGACTTGAAGGAGAGAGAACTAAATCAATATTTGAACTAAGGGTTACAACAAAGTATCTACAAGTTTATATATGGAGAACAAAGATGAGTAAGATAGAGGTAGGGATAAATTGAAGTCCAGAGCAGTGCACTGGAGGTGCAAGTACCAGAGCTGTGTGAAGCACAGGCTGAACTCTAAGTGCTAAGTGAAAGCTTATTAACAATGAAATGTAAAACAATATGAGTCAAAGTCTGAATAGACAAGGTAGTATAAATAAGGAAATAGTGTCAGAGATTGACAAATGTAGGACTGGAAATACAAAGATAGACTTAGTGAAATTGTGGGATATGACAGCTTTCCATTCATCTCCTTCTTTGATCTGGACATTGTTGTAGCCCCATCTTGGTGAAGAGTTGGATAGTCTTTAACTGATCCACCAACTGCAAAATGAGTGGAAGAGGATAATTGTTGTGGACCATATGCTCATTTAGATACCAATAATCCTGGACCATCCTTTTGCAGCCATCCTTCTTTGGAATGAAGAAGACTGGTATGGTCTGTTTGGACTTGGAGAGGCAGATGTACCCTTTTTGAAGTTGATCATCAATAAAGTTGTCCACCTCCTTTTGCTCCTATGGGCTAAGGGGGATGTTCCTTCCTTTCCAGGGGACAAAGAATTCTTTCAACTCAATGGTGTGGTCTCATGGTTTGTGCACTGGCATCTGTTCTAACTCCTTCTGTTCAAACACTTGTAGATAAGAGTGGTACACCTTCAACATGACTTCTTGGGCATCCTTTTCTTCAGCTGTCTTTGGTATGCTCTACTTCTGGTCAACTCCTAGCTCTCTTTCTCTTTCTTTGGCCCTTTGGACTACTCTGGAAATTCCTTCATAATTGCAGAGCTCCAGACATTTGGAAAGAACTATGATCCCTTTCTTCCAATCAATTTGTGGATTGTGCTCCTTGAGCAACATGTATCCTAGAATTAGATCCTTGTTTCTAAGATCTGTTACCTCAACCCAGGTTTTCTCAATGTGTTCCTGATATTCTAGGAGGACCATTGTGGTATGTGTGACTGGTCCAGCTTTGTTTGGAGTTTCATCTGCATTATAGATGAATATTGGCATGGCAAGGGATTCAAGGGGGATGTAATGCTTCTGGGCAAAGTCTTGGTGAATGAAAGTGGACTGCACATCACTATCCAGGAGAGCTGAGGTGGGCACTGAAACAATCTCAGGCACTAGGTACCTTTGATTGTGTAGTAGAAAGGTAATGGAGTGTAGATAAAAAGTAATTGTCCTTTTTATAGCAGGTGCCCTTTGAGGGAAGATCCAAGAAGAATCAATTGGAGTTTTGCCCTGCTAATGGTGGGTTTATATACTACATGAGAGGCAGGTTTGGACTTTGACTAAACTACATAAGGGGAGGCCTGATTACTAAGTAAGGGAATGCAAACAAGAAAGGAGCCTGGTCTATGTGAGGGAGGCAATGCTGAGGGGATATCACAATTGGAGGGAAAAGATAATATAGGAATCATATGATATGAGAGAGTAATGCCATTGGCATGAGACTGGAGTGCATAGGTATTGCATGTGATGATACCATCCACAGTCACTGTGGTGTCAGCTACTTAGGTAACAGGGGCTTTATGCTACCTTGGTCAGGTGTCCTGATGCTGTAAGCCTATGACTGTGGCATGAAACAGAGGTGCAGGTGTGCCTAAGTCATAGCAAGGTGGTGTGGGAGCAGAGTGCCCAGTAGGGTAATGTAGTGAACAGATGTAGAGGAGTGTAGTGGAATGTATGTAGCAGAGATTGAAGCATAACATGTTCCCCTCCTCAAGGCCCAGATTCCAAATGGGTAGAAGGAAAGAGGCAGCAGAGATCAATGGCAGAGATTAAGCAAGGGATAGAAGGGTGGGTGTGATGAAATGTGGCAATAGTGTTAGCTGCATGAGTGAGGTTTGAGCAGGATTCCCAGGTGCATTCAGAGATGTTATAGCCCTTCCAGTGGATGAGGTACTGGAGGCTATGGCCACAAGGGCAAGAGTCAACAATGTAGTCAACCTTGTACTCACCATCAGGGACATTGAAGAGAATGACAGGGGATGTGATGGAGAGATCTGGTTGGTCAGGGAGCAGGGCAATGTAAGGTTTGATGTGAAAGACATTCATGACAGGATAAATCCAGAAGGAAGAGGTGAAATGGAGGCAAATTGAAACGACCTCGGGCACAAAGGCAAGGAGGCGTCAAGTGGAATGAAGCAAGACGAATGCCCCAGGTGCAATGCACAAGGGGGTGAGTAGCAAAGTGGAGCGAAACGGGGAAAGTGAGTCAATCTCCTAGTATGCAGGTGCCTTGTGAGGGAAGACCCAAGAAGGATTGATTGGGGCTCCGATATAATACAGGTGGTCTTATATACTACTACAATCGGGATTCAAGCGGAGCCTAAAGTAAGTGAGGGCAGGCCAAGATACTAAGTATGGAAGTGCGAAGCAGAAACTGGCCTGGTCCGTGTGAGTGGGGCAATGCTACAGGTTAAACACTACTGGAGTGGGAAAGGGTGGCGAGCGATGGTGCCATTGTGAGGTTAATGCCATTGGAGTGGGAACAGATGGCATACTATGGCATGTGATGCATAAGTATTGCTATTGGGGTGCAACCGGGTGGCGACATATGGTGCCATTGCAACTGCAGATTGCCTAAGTGCTGCGGGTGGCATCAGTAGCCGGGTAATTGGGTCTTTACTCTACTGTGGTCCAGTGCCTGGAATGCTGTGGCTACTGTGCTTACCAGTGTGGGAACAGGACTCGGGCAATACCGAGTCATGGCGCTGTGGCATGGGTCAAAGTGGCTAAAGAAGGCAATGTAGGAAAGAATGGAACGTAGCATAGCCGTGAGCATTACACATCCCCCTCCTTAAGGCCCAGATTCCAGATGGGCAGAAGGGAAAATAGTGTGAATGGCAGAGTGAGAGACAGAACGAGGGGCAGAAGGATGGGCATGGTGGAAGGCGGCAAGGGCATCGGGGGAGTTAGCAAAGTTGGAATGGGGTTTCCAAGTGCATTCAGAAATGTCATACCCCTTCCAATGAACCAAATACTGAAGGCTGCGGCTGGTCAGGTGGGAGTCAACAATGTACTCGACCTCGTATTCAAGGGTAGTGGGGTCAGCAGCCAGGGAAGAGGGATTGGGGTGAGAAGGGTGCTGACCAGGAAGTGGGGCTATGAAGGGTTTGACCTGCAAGACATTGAGGACTGGGTGGATATGATATGAGGCGGGGAGATCAAGGCGGACAGCATTAGGGCCGACGAGACCGATGATGGGGAATGGCCCGATCCAGCGATTAGTGAGTTTAGGGGAGCCTGGAATAGACAGGTGCTCGGTGGATAACCAAACCTTATCCCCAATAGAGTAGGAGGGGGCCAGAGAATGCTTACTGGCTGCTGCTCACTTCATTGTATCTTGTGAGGCATGAAGTCGTTCCCAGGCTTCCGCCAAATGGTCAGCGTATTGGTTAGCTAGGTTATTGGCTGTGGGAGACTGGGTGACAGTCGGTTCTATTCCGAGAACTGGAGCATATATATGTGTGAGCTGGAAAGGGGATTTACTGGAGGTGGACGAGACCCTGGAGTTAATGGTGAATTGTGCTAGAGGGAGCCAATCGCTCCAAGAGTCCAGGTGGTCTGCACAATAAGTCTGGAGGTATTGTCCTACCTCGCGGTTCATCCATTTGGTCTGTCCGTTGGTCTGTGGGTGGTAAGCAGTGGAGAGCCGTTGGTTGATCTGGAGCTGGCAGCAAAGATCAGTCATAAGACGCGAAGTGAACTGGGGGCCCCGATCCGAGACAATGGATTTCAGGAGGCCATGGTGCTTCCAGACATGATGCAGGTAGATGTTGGCTAGGTTGAGGGAGGTGCAGGTGGAGTTGCAGGGGACAAGTTTGACTGCTTTGGAGAAGTGGTCCACAACAGTCAGTATGGTGGTGTATGAGTTGGAGAGAGGGAGTCTAGTGATGAAGTCAACCAAGATGTCTTTCCAGGGCCCCAAGGGAATGAGTAGCGGCTGCAGGGGCCTGGCAGGTGGTTTGTTGGAGGGTTTAACTTGGGTGCACCTTGGACATCTCTTCACATAGTTGGCGGTGTCGATTGCTAGGGAGGCCCAATCATAATGCTGCCAAAGTAGCTCTACCGTTCATGCCACCCCGGGATGGCCAGCCACTGGTGCATTGTGATGGAGACGGAGTACCTTGGGTCTGCAAGCTAGGGGTACATACACTTTTCCATCCTTCATGCGGCATCCATCTTTGATATGATATCCCTGGCCTTTGAGCCTTTTCTGCACTGGGGCTGGAAGCTTGATGGTCTCATG
The DNA here is from genome assembly GCA_038093995.1 of Tylopilus aff. callainus. Classification (NCBI taxonomy): domain Eukaryota; kingdom Fungi; phylum Basidiomycota; class Agaricomycetes; order Boletales; family Boletaceae; genus Tylopilus; species Tylopilus aff. callainus. The sequence goes on from JBBPTI010000647.1 coordinate 5,466, forward strand.
GAAAATCTGATCAGTGAGCTGATCTCCAGAATGGTGCAAGACTGTTGCTTCCTTGGTCATCTCTTCTTCCTCGCCCTCAGCTCTTCAGCCCTTGGTCCTTCATACCTGTATCTGTTCGGGGGGGATCACCACCACATTGTGGTTGTCCTCTGCATCCCCTACTGCCAAGTCTTCTCTTCGCAACAGCGTGTTGGCTTTTCCCATGGTCATGCTGGACTTGTAGCACCACTTGAAGTTGAAGCAGGAGAGGTATTGGGCCCATCAGGCTTGTCTCTGGTTGAGATTCTGGCAGGTCATGAACCACTTGAGGTTCTCGTGGTCATTTCATACCTCGAACTGCTGTTCGGCCCTTTCCAAGTAGTGGTGCCAGTCCTCCAAACCCCTAATCACACTCAACATCTCCTTGTCAGCTATGGGGTAGTTGCATTCTTCCGGCATCATTGCATGTGAGGCGTAGGCCACAGAATGCCATTGGTCTTCTTCTTCAACCAATAGGACCCCTCCAGTTGCATACGAGGAGGCGTCACACTCAAGTCGGTACTTCTTATTGTGGTCCAGGTAGGCTAAGACTGGGGCAGTGGTAAAGGTCTCCTTGAGGTGGTTGAAGGCCACCTGGCACTGATCAGTCCAGCAGAAGGGTTTGTCTTTCTTGGTTAGATCATGGAGTGGCCACACGATGTGGGCGAAATCCTGTATGAAGCAGTGGTAGAAATTGGCCATGTCTAGAAAAGCCCAGACTCCTCAGACATTGGTGGGGACCGGCCATTCCTTTATGGCGGTGACTTTGCCTGGGTCCATGCTTACCCCGTTCACTCCTATGATCATCCCAAGAAATTCCAATTCCTTTACCCCAAAGGTGCACTTCTCCGGTTTAACAAAGAGGTCATTCTCTTCCAATCGCCTGAGGACCTCGAGGACTATCATCTCATGGGCTTTCCAGTCATCAGTTGGGGTAAAGATGAGGAGATCATCAATGTATACCATGACATTTTTGGCCATATCGGTGAAGATGTCATTCATCATGGTTTGGAAGGTGGCGGGTGAGTTGCATAGGCCAAAGAACATTACCAGCAGCTCAAATGCACTGTGGTGGCAGGTAAACGTGGCTTTCCATTCATCTCCTTCCTTTATCTGGATGTTGTTGTAGCCCCAGCGGAGATCCATCTTGGTAAAGAGGCGGGCAGTGCAGAGCTTGTCAATTAACTGGGCAATGAGTGGTAGTGGGTAGTTGTTGTGGACCGTGTGCTCATTGAGGTACCTGTAATCTTGCACCATGCGTTTCCAGCTGTCTTTCTTTGGCACGAAGAAGACTGGGGAAGTTTGCTTGGACTTGGAGGGCCAGATGTACTCCTTTGCTAACTGCTCATCCACGAAGTCATTGACTTCCTTTTGTTCCTGGGGGCTAAGGGGAATGTTGCGGCCCTTTTGGGGAACGAAGATGTCTTTTAACTTGATGGCATGGTCCCATGGCTTCCTTACCAGCATCTGCTTGGACTCCTTCTGCTCAAAGGTCTTGAGGTAGCAGTAATACACTGGGGGTACTAATTCCTGGGGAGTTTTTCCTTCTTGCTGTTTTCCAGTGTACTGCTGCTCCTCAGTGACCTGGATCTCCTGTTCTTCTGCTTGGCAGATGACCCACGAAACTCCAGAGTAGTTACATAGCTCCAGGCAGTCTGGCATATGGACCGTACTGGTCTTCCAATTGATCTGTGGGTTGTGTTCTTTTAGCCATGTATATCCCAGGATCAGGTCCTTGCTTTCTAGATCAGTTACCTCCACCCAGGTCTTTTCCACATGACCCTGGTATTCCAATAAAACCATGGCTGCATGGGTTATAGGCCCTGCTTTGTTCAGGGTCCCATCGGCGTTGTAAACATATATGGGCTGTGGGAGTTCTTCAGTAGGGATACAGTTTTGGTGCACGTACTCTCAATGTATGAACAAAGACTGGGCGCCACTATCAAGCAAAGTGGATGCCGGGATGAAGTCGCCAGTGCGGGTTTTGATCTGAACCTGCATGAGTATCTCTTTCCTTTTCTGCTGCCCTAGTATGTGAATCTGTGGAGGGTTAGTTGGGGTTTCTTTGCGCACATGTGGGGGAGTATACTTGTTAGAGGAACTAAGCATGGCATTTGGTTCACGGTTGCTGCCAAGCCGCTGGGGAGTGGGCTCCTCTAGACCAGGCAATCTAAGGGGAATACACCATTCTTGGTCTTTAGAGATAATAACATAGGTGATAGGGGCGCGCTTGGTTGGAATCTTACCGGCCTTTGGAACACCCGACACATTCCTTAGGCCCTGCCTTTTCCCTTCATCTGGGATTCTTTGATTGGAAAATCCAAACCCATCTCCGGGTTGTTCCTCTTGTGTATCTCTTCTGCCAACTCAGCAATCCTTACCGGGGCCTCAGTGCCTGTAGGTTCTTCATCTTCGGCTAGCGGTATTCTCTGCAGCATTTTCCTTTTGGTGCAATAAGTGCTGTGCCCACCATGAACAAACTTACAGGCTGGGCATTGGTTTATCTTTGGCTTCCAGCATTCTCAGATTCGGTGGCCGGTTTGCTTGCAATTGAAGCACTTTGCGCAGGTGTCACTGCTTGGGAGGGCATACATGTCTTCTTCAGTGTTCTCCTGCGCTAACCCTCGACTGCTAATCCTTGCAGGGGCCTTCCTTTTGTACCCCCTTATGAAACTGAGTGCTTCCATTGCACATCCAGTCTTCCTAATGTTGTCCAAATAGAGCACTGGCTTGTCCTGGTGCTTTCCTTCCTTGAAGATCTATAGAATGATATGGTGGGCTGTGTTTTGCTCCAAGAGACGGACCACATGTGTGTCGTCGATCTGCACTTGCTGGTATAGGGCTTCCCAGTGGACAAGAAAGTTGTCTGTCTGCATGTTCTGCTGCTTGAACTCCTCCAGCTGGTGGCATGCCCAATCTTTCTAATTTGCTGCCTAGAACAGGCCCTCAATCTTGGCCACACAGTCATTCCATAGGTATGCATTGCCCCAGGCAAGGCGGGTTTGCACGAATGCGCCGGCTTTCGGTCCTTTGAGCTAGGAGAGTACTGCCACAACCACTTCATAACTTCCTGCGGGGGCAATGTGCGCGTTGATGTGGAGCCATGCTTTCATCTTGGCCCACCATTTTTCAAATTTGGCTATAGACCCATCATATTTGCCTGGGTCTGCGAATAGTTCAACTTTCTTCGAGGTACTGGGAGAGCCCACTGCAGCGATCTGGCCCTGGAGAGTAGCTACCGTGGCTTGGCCTACCATCACTAGCTGCTTGAGATGGATAATCTCATTGTTGGATGTGTGCAGCGATTGAGCGAGTTGGATATTCTGAGTGGTGATGGTGGTGAACTTGGCCGCAATGGCAGCGAGTTTATCCAGTAGAGGAATAGTGGGGTTGGTGATGGTATCGAGGAGTACCTGCAACATACTGAAAGCAGACTTCTTTCTTGATTACTGGCGCCTTGTGTTTCTTATACCAGCTGTGGCTGGGCCTTTCAAATGGGAGGGGCACTAGAGGTCTCACGTGGACTATGGTCTTCTGATCTCAATAGTCTCCTGGACACGGCCTATTGAGGATCATGATTACTCTTCCTTCAGGATGTGTGCGGCATTCTCTCAGCTTGCTAAGTAATCCCCCTATAGCTGGAGCCAGGAACTTTAGTTCAATTGAGTCTTTGTGGGATAACTACCAATCGTCCTGGGGTGCTGACTCAGCCCAGTTGGTAGGTGTGTTTTCGTAATGGAAGTTGCGGCCTCATGTGCTGGTAGGTGTGGAGATGATGAGGGAGTATTCACCTGTAGGTAACTGCAAAGAAATTAAAAGGGTATTGTGATCAAACTGAACGTGGGTAAGAAGACGATAAATGCAAAATACAAGTAACAAGAAAGAAATAAAACAGGAAGCTAAAAGGGAATACCAGAAGAAAAGCGGGAACATCCTTGGAAGTGAAAGCTAAAACTAAAAAGGAAGGGAGGCACAAAGATGTAAGTACAAAAAGGGAAACTAAAGGAACTTGCTGGGCCACTTCAGAAGGTTTCTTGGATGGAGGTGGCCTGGCTCATTGAGACTGCGCACCAGTATGGTACCGGATGTCCTGGACTGTTTCGGGTGCGAGTGGAATGGCAGGAAGCAAAAGGGGTGGTGAAGGTGGTCCGGCCTGCAGCAGGCATGGTAGTCTGGGAAGGGGGGAAGGGGAGCAGCGAGCTGGGCTTCTATGTGGGCTGCATACTCCTTATAGCGGCGGGTCTGTTCTTTGGCTTCAGCAATGAGCCAGCAAAGAGTGGAAGGCGAAGGGATAGGTGGTGTGGGGGGAATGAAGTCGTTTGGGTCAATGTCAGCGATTGGAAATGGGAGATAGACAAGTGTGGGCATATCTGATGCCCTGGACCTCGCAGCGAAATCTGCTATTGCCTGGTCAATCTCTTCCCACAGCTCTCTCTGCTCTCTCTCAGCAGCAGCAGCAGCGTCGGCTTCGAGGCGGGAAGCAATGGTGGCGAGGAGGTTGAGGTTGATGGGGCAAACTGGGCGAGGGGCAACTACTAGACAGTGTCCGCCTGTTGAGCTGCCAACTACAACAGTGGGGGCCAACTTGGCATGTGTACCATTCACTAGTGTCCTTCCATGTCAATAAGGGGGACATGGGCTCTGCTCTGCTTACTAATAGTGAAAAGGTTGGTGATGGATGGGGCCTTCAGGGCGGTCGAAGAGCGACAGCGGCGAAGAGGAGAATCAATTCTTAATGAAATGACCTCAGGCACAAAGACAAGGAGGTGTTGAGTGGAATGAAGCAAGATGAATGCCCTGGGTGCAACGCACAAGGGGGCAAGTAGCAAAGTGGAGCGAAACAGGGAAAGTGAGTCAATCTCCTAGTATGCAGGTGCCTTGTGAGGGAAGATCCAAGAAGAATTGATTGGGGCTCTGATATAATACAGGTGGTCTTATATACTACTACAATCGGGATTCAAGCGGAGCCTAAAGTAAGTGAGGGCAGGCCAAGATACTAAGTATGGAAGTGTGAAGCAGAAACTGGCCTGGTCCATGTGAGCGGGGCGATGCTGCGGGTTAAACACTACTGGAGTGGGAAAGGGTGGTGAGTGATGGTGCCATTGTGAGGTTAATGCCATTGGAGTGGGAACAGATGGTGTACTATGGTGTGCGATGCATGAGTATCGCTATTGGGGTGCGACCAGGTGGCGACATATGGCACCATTGCAACTGCAGATTGCCTAAGTGCTGTGGGTGGCATCAGTAGCCGGGTAATCAGGTCTTTACTCTACTGTGGTCCAGTGCCTGGAATGCTGTGGCTACTGTGCTTACCAGTGTGGGAACAGGACTCGGGCAATACCGAGTCGCAGTACTATGGCGTGGGTCAAAGTGGCTAAAGAAGGCAATGTAGGAAAGAATGGAACATAGCGTAGCTGTGAGTGTTACACAAATGGCATTAGGATCAATGAGGGCCACAATGGGAAAGGGACCAAGTCATCAATCAAGAAGTTTTGGAGAATAAGGCATGCAAAGATGTTCAGAGGAGAGCCAGACCTTATTGCCAATTTGGTAGTAAGGGGCAGCAGAGCAGTGTAGATCAGCAGATGTCTTCATTCATTTCTGGGAAGTGTGGAGGCACTACTGGGCTTCAGCCAGATGGTTGGCATAGTAGGAAGTGAGATTGTCAGCTATCAAAGATGGGGTGATAGTTGGCTCAATGTCCATGGTCAGAGTGTAGGTGTGGGTGAGGATGAAAGGGGACTGGCCAGTTGTGGATGACACCCAACTATTAATGGTAAACTGGGCAATGGGGAGCCACTCAGCCCAGGAGTCCAGGTGGTCAGCACAGTAAGTCCAAAGATATTGGTCCACTTCTCTATTCATCTGTTTGATCTGCCCATCAGTCTGTGGGTGGTAAGCAGTGGAGAGACAAGATGTTATGTGGAGCTGTCAGTAGAGATCCCTTATTAACTTGGAGGCAAACTGCAGGCCACAGTTAGAGACAATACTATGGGGCAACCTGTAATGTTTCCAGGTGTGATGGAGATAAATATTGGCCAGATTGACTACAGTGCATGTGGTGTCACAGAGAATGAGCTCTACTGCTTTGGAGAATCAGTCAATGACAGTGAGGATGGTGGTGTAGGAGTTGGATAGGGGGAGCCCAGTGATGAAGTCAATGGAAATGTCTTGCCAGGGCCCTTTAGGAATCTTGAGAGGGACAAGCTTTCCAGTAAGTGGGATGTTGGAGAGTTTTACCTGGACATTGTGAGAACAGTGTTGCATGTACAGTGAGCTCAGAAACCCTTTCCATACTAATCCTAATGGCAGTGTGTGCAGTGCACTGCCAAACACTGTGGGAATTTTGCTTAGTGTTGGTGGAGTTGTAAATAGTACATACTCCCAGCTACATA
>JBBPTI010000648.1:0-11876 GCA_038093995.1 Tylopilus aff. callainus
ACACAGCTTTGTGCTGCCATCATGTGGTGTGTGAATGCTGTTAGTAAGCGGGGTCTAGAGCTGGTACCGTCCACGATAGGGGGTAGACATAGGGGCGAAAAATAGGGGCTTAGCGGAGGGCGCGAGCAGGGTCATAACAATTACTACATACGGGTGCTTTAGGGCAGGCATGGGAGTGCGGGGTTTACGCTACTGGCCTGGAACGAGTCATGGGAGTCACTGCACTGTCTTGCGCAGCCTGGGCGCTGATGATGCGAGGTTACATCAGTATGGCATGATATGGCATAATTATGATGTCACAGGGCTGTGCAAGGAGGACTGGACTGCTTACTAAGATAAACACAGCTTGGTGCAGCCATCGTGTGGCATGTGAATGCTGTCAGTAGGCGGGTTGGAAGTGGTACCAGTGCCAGGGTAGGGGGGAGCCTGAAAAGGAAAGAAAAATATAGGGGCATGAGCAGGGTCATAACAATACCACCTTTGAACTAAAGTTCCTGGCTCCAGCTATAGGGGGATTACTTAGCAAGCTGAGAGAATGCTACATGTATCCTGAAGGAAGAGTAATCAGGATCCTCAATAGGCTGAGACCAGGAGACTATCGAGATCAGAAGACCATAGTCTGCTTGAGACCTCTAGTGCCCCTCCCATTTGAAAGGCCCAGCTGTAGCTGGTATAAGAAACACAAGGCGCCAGTTATAAGAAAAGAAGTATGCTTCCAATATATCACAGGTACTTCTTGATACCATCGCAGATCCCACTATTCCTCTACCAGACAAACTCGCTGCCATTGCAGCCGAGTTCACCACCATCACCACTCAGAATATCCAACTCACTCAATCGCTGCACATGTCCAACAATGAGATTATCTGACTCAAGCAGCTGGTGACAGTAGGCCAAGATATGGTAGCCACACTCCAAGGGCAGATAGCCACAGTGGGCCCTCCAGGTACCTCGAAGAAAGTTGAGCTGTTCACAGATCCAGGCAAATACGATGGTTCCATCACCAAGTTCAAAGAATGATGGGCCAAAATGAAGGCTTGGCTCCACATCAACACACATGTTGCCCTTGCTGGAAGCTATGAAGCGGTAGTGGCAATTCTATCCTGACTCAAAGGACCCAAAGCTGGCCCATTTGTGCAAACATGCCTCACCCAAGGAAATGCCTATTTGTGGAAGGATTGTGAGGATAAAATCCAGGGCCTCTTCCAGGCCACCAATCAGAAAGACTGGGCATGCTGATAGCTGGAGGAGTTCAAACAGCAGAACATGTGGACTGATGACTATCTTATCTGCTGGGAAGCCCTATACCAGCAAGTGCAAATTGACGACACGCATGCCATACAGCTCTTGGAACAGAATACAGCCCAGCATATCATTTTACAGATTTTCAAGGAAAACAAACACCAAGACAAGCCAGTGCTCTATATGGACCATATCAGGAAGACTGGATACACAATGGAAGTGCTCAGCTTTATAAGGGGGTACAAAAGGAAGGCCCCTGCAAGGATTAGCAATTGAGGGTTAGCATGGGAGAACCTTGAAGAAGACATGTATGCCCTCCTAAGCAGTGACATCCGAGCAAAGTGCTTCAACTGCAAACAAACCAGCCACTGAATTAGGGAATGCTGGAAACCAAGGATCAATCAATGCCCAGCCTGTAAGTTTGTTCATGGTGGGCACAGTGCTTATTGCACCAAAAGGAAAACATTGCAGAGGATCCCACTAGCTGAAGATGAAGAATTCACCACTGAAGAACCCCCAGTAAGAATAGCAGAACTCACTGAAGAAATTCGTAGGTGAAACAATTCGGAGATAAGTTCAGATTTTCCCCTCGAAGGATCCCAGATGAAGGGAAAAGGCAGAGCCTAAGGAACATGTCAGGTGTTCCACAGGCCAGTAAAGTCTCAAAGTGCACCCCTATTACTCATGTTATCCTCTCTAAAAGCTGAGAATGGTGTATCCCTCTTAGTTTGCCCAGTCTAGAGGAGTCCGCTCTGCAGCTCTGTGGCAACTGTGAACCAAATGCCATGCTTAATTCCTCTAACAAGTATACACCCCCTCACGAGCGCAAAGAAATCCTGACACCCCCCCAGATATGCATCCTAGGGCAGCAGAAATACAAGGAGATCCTCATGCAGGTACAGATCAAGACTCAGACCGGAGACTTCATACCAGCGTCTGCTCTGCTCGACAGCGGTGCCCAGTCCTCATTCATTCACCAAGAGTATGTCCAACAAAACTGCATCCCTACTGAGGAACTTCCCCAGCCCATATATGTCTACAATGCTGATGGGACTCCAAACAAAGCCAGACCCGTAACCCATGCGGCCACCATACTACTGGAATATCAGGGTCATGTGGAAAAGACCTGTGTGGAAGTAACAACCTAGGGAGTAAGGATCTCATCCTAGGGTATACATGGCTGAAAGAGCACAATCCCCATGTTGATTGGAAGACCAGTTTGGTCACACTTCCAGATTGCCCCAAATTATGCAACTACACCAGAGTGTCACAGTTTATCTGCAGAGCAGAAGAATAGGAGATCTGGGTTGCTGAGGAGCAAAGGAACACTGGACAAAAGCAAGAAGGAAAAGCTCCCCGAGAGTTAGTATTCCCAGTGTACCACTGCTACCTCAAGACCTTTGAGCAGAAAGAGTCCAAGCAGATGCTGATTCAAAAGCCATGGGACCATGCCATTGAGCTAAAAGACACCTTTGTCCCAAGGAAAGGCCGCAACATCCCTCTTAGTCCCCAAGAGCAAAAAGAAGTTGATGACTTCATTGATGAACAGTTGGCAAAAGGGTATATCCATTCATCAAAGTCCAAGCAGACATCACTGGTGTTCTTTGTACCCAAGAAAGATGGCTGAAATGGATGGTACAGGATTACAGGTATCTCAACGAACATATGGTACACAACAACTACCCACTCCTTCTCATCACCCAACTAGTGGACAAACTCTGGTCTGCCTGGCTCTTTACCAAAATGGATCTTTGCTGGGGCTACAACAATGTTTGCATCAAAGAGGGCAATGAATGGAAGGCTGCTTTTACTTGCCACCATGGGGCTTTTGAACCCCTGGTCATGTTCTTTGGACTTTGCAACTCCCCTGCCACCTTCCAAACCATGATGAACAAGATCTTTGCAGACATGGCTGAAAATGTTATGGTTTATATTGATGACCTGCTCATATTCACCCCCACTGATGACCAAAAAGCCCATGAACAGGTGGTGTTGGAAGTCCTAAGGCATCTAGAAGAAAACGACCTCTTTGTCAAGCTGGAAAAGTGCACATTTGGGGTACAAGAGCTGGAATTTCTGGGAATGATCATAGGAGTAAATGGGTAAGCATGGATCCCAGCAAGGTTACTGCCATCAAGGATTGGCCAGTACCAACCACTGTTCAAGGGGTGTGGGCCTTCCTAGGAATGGCCAACTTTTATTGGTGCTTCATACAAGACTTCACACAGATAGCCCAACCCCTACACAACCTAACTCAGAAAGATGAACCCTTCTGCTGGACCAACAAGCGACAAGAGGCCTTTAACCATCTAAAAGAGGCCTTCACTACCGCCCCCATATTAGCCTATCTGGACCACAACAAGAAGTATTGGCTCAAGTGCAACACCTCATTCTATGCAACTGGAGGGGTACTCCTGGTAGAAGAAGACAAGAAATGGCACCCCGTAGCATATGCCTCACACACAATGACACCCGAGGAGTGCAATTACCCCATAGCTGACAAGAAGATGTTGAGTGTGATCAGAGGGCTAGAGGACTGGCACCATTACTTGGAAGGGGCTGAGCAGCAGTTCGAGGTATGGAATGACCACCAGAACCTCACTTAGTTCATGACATGCCAGAACCTCAATCGGAGACAGGCCCACTGGGCCCAGTACCTCTCCCAGTTCAACTTCAAATGGTGTCATAAGCCCGGCTCTACCATGGACAAGGCCGATGCGCTGTCTAGGAGAGAGGATTTAGTGGTAGGAGATGCAGAAGACAACCACAACATAGTGGTGATTCCCCCTGAAAAGATACAGGTATGACAGATCAAAGGGGCAACAGCATCAAATACCAGAGAGGATGAGACTGTGGTCGAAGAATCGACAGTACTCCATCACTCTGAAGACTGACTTACCGATCAAATCTCCCATGAGACAATCAAGCTCCCCCACCCAGTGCAAAAGAGGCTAGAGAGCCAGGGATACCATATCAAGGATAGATGCTGAATGAAGAACGGCAGGGTATACATTCCCCCCACTTGCTGACTGGAGGTGCTCTGCCTCCATCATGACACCCCAGTAGCAGAACACCCCAGAGTAGCCTGGACAATTGAGTTACTATGTTGACACTATGACTAGGCCTCTCTGGCCACCGATGCGACAGACTACATAAAGAGATGCCCAAGGTGTGCCCAGGTAAAACCATCCAACAGACCACCCACTGGTCCACTCCAGCCCTTGCCCATCCTGTCTGGACCGTGGCAAGACATCTCCGTAGACTTCATCACCAGTTTGCCCCTCTCCAACTCCTATACTGCCATCCTCACTGTAGTCAATTGTTTCTCCAAAGCCATGGAACTGGTCCCTTGTGACTCCACCTGTACCTCCCTTGACCTTGCTACTATCTACCTGCATCATGTGTGGAAGCATCATGGGCTCCCAAAGTCCATCATCTTGGATCAGGGTTTGCAGTTCGCATCACAACTTATGGCTGACCTCTGTTGCCAACTCCAGATCTCCCAGCACCTTTCCACTGCCTATCACCCACAGACTGATGGACAGACAGAGCAGATGAACCATGAAGTAGGTCAGTACCTCTGGACCTACTGTGCTGACCACCCTGACTCCTGGAGTGACTGGCTCTTCTTGGCCCAGTTCACAATCAATGCCCACATCTCCTCTGCCTCCAGTAAATCCCCCTTCCAGCTTATGCATACCTATGCCCCAGTCCTTGGTATCAAACCCACAGTGATCCAGTCCCCCACAGCCAATAACCTCACCAACCAGTATGCTGACCACTTGGCGGAGGCCTGAGAACAGCTCTGTGCCTCACAGGATACAATGAAGTGAGCAACCACCAGCAAGCGTTCTCTAACCTCCTTCTACGCTGTTGGGGATAAGTTTTGGCTCTCCACCAAGCATCTCTCCCTTCTGGGTTCCCCAAAACTCCTTGACCAATGGATTGGTCCATTCTCCATTGAAGGCCTTGTTGGCCCTAACACTGTTCACCTCACCCTCCTGGCCTCGTACCACATCCACCCCATTCTCAATGTCTCACAGGTTAAACCATTCATAGCCCTGCTCCCCAGTCAGCACCCTCCTCTCCCCAATCCCTCTTCCCTGGCTGCTGACCCTGCTACACTTGAGTACGAGGTCAAGTACATTGCTGACTCTCGCATGGCTGATTGCAGCCTTCAGTATCTGGTTCATTGGAAGGGGTATGACATCTCCAAATGCACTTGGAAACCCCATTCCAATCTTGCTAACTCGCCCAACACCATTGCTGCCTTCCACTGTGCCCACCCTTTTACCCCTTGTCCAGTCCCTCACTCCACCATTCGTGCTCTTTTTCCTGCTGCCCATCTGGAATCTGGGCCTTAAGAGGGGGGATGTGTTATGCTCATGGCTATGCTACGTTCCTTCTTTCCTTCATTACCTTCTTTAGCCATTACTACCCACACCACAGCACCACAACTTGGTAGGACCTGAGCCTTGCTCCCATGCTGGCTATAAGTATCCACAGCATTCCGGGCACTGGACCATGGTAGAGTAAAGACCCAATTACCCAGATACTCATGCCACCCACAGTGCTCAGGCAATCTCCAGCCACCATGGTGTCATAGCATGCCACTCATTCCCACCCCAATAGTGATTCTCACACTATCACACCATAGTATGCCATTCTTTCCCACTCCAATCGCATTAAACCCACTATGGTGCCATATCACACCATCCATTCTCACTCCAGTAGCATTATCCCCTCAGCATCGCCCCACTCGCATGGACCAGGCCAGTTTTTGCTTTGCACTTCCATATTTAGTATCTCAGCCTGCCCTTACTTACTTTAGGCTCTGCTTGAACTGGTTCTGTAGTAGTATATAAGACCACCTGTATTATATCAGAGCCCCAATCAATTCTTCTTGGGCTTTCCCTCACAAGGCACCCATATACTAGGAGATTGACTCACCATTCCGTTTCACTTCACTTCACTACTCTCTACTCCACACCTCCTAGTGCCCCACACCTGAGGTCATTTCAGAACCCAATGCCATGCTTAATTCCTCTTTATACCCCACTCCTCCTATCACTCCGATGAAATCTCTTCACATGCAAAGCCTGACAACAGTACCCCCCATAATCCACATACTCAGCATCAACTGATAAGAAATCACCCAGACCATTCAGGTCAAGTCAAGAACTGGTGACTTCATCAATGCATCTGCCCTGCTTGACAGCAGAGTGCAGTCCACCTTTATGCATGAGTCCTTTGCCCTAAAGTATGGAATCCCTCTAGAGCCCCTTGAAAACCCCATACTAGTCTATAATGCTGATGGCACCCCAAACCGGGCTGGTTCAGTAACCCATATGGCCGAGATATTACTTGAATACCAAGGCCACATTGAGAAAGTCTGGGTTGAGGTAACCAACCTCAGAAATAAGGATCTGATCCTCGGGTACATATGGCTAAAGATGCACAACCCTCAGATCAACTGGAAGAAGGGAACCATGCACCTACCAGACTGTCCAGAGTTGTGCAACTACAGTGGAGTTTCCCAGGTAGTCCAGAAGGCTGAAGAACAGGAGAAAGAGACAGCCGAGGAAGCAAAGGGCATATGCAGCACTGAGGCTGAAGAAGTGGAGATCCATAGTGCCAAAGAGCCAAGAGCCTGGGATCTAGTTCCCCTGGAGTATCACCCATTCCTCTGCATATTTGAGCAGAAGGAGTCCAAATGCATGCCAGTACGCAAGCCATGGGACCATGCTATCGAACTAAAGAACTCCTTCAAGCCAAAAAAGGGCTGCAACATCTCCCTAAGTCCACAGGAGCAGTGAGAGGTTGATGAATTTGTTGACGACCAGTTATGCAAGGGGTATATCCACCCCTCCAAGTCTGAACAAACCATGCCAGTATTCTTTGTGCCAAAGAAGGATGGTAAAAAGCACATGGTCCAGGACTACCAGTATCTCAACAAGCACACCATACAAAACAACTACCCACTCCCACTCATCTCCCAGCTAGTAGACCAGCTCAAAAGCACCCACCTCTTTACAAAGATGGACCTTCAATGGGGTTACAACAATGTACACATTAAGGAAGGCAATGAATGGAAGGCTGCATTCACCTGTCACCAAGGGTCCTTCGAACCCCTTGTCATGTTCTTTGGACTCTGCAACTCACCAGCCACATTCCAAATGATGATGAATGAAATCTTTGCCAACATGTCTGCTAATGTCCTAGTTTACATCGATGACCTAATGATCTTCACCCTGACCAATGATATCTGGGAGCATCAGAAAGTTGTTGAAGAAGTGTTGCGGTGGCTCAAAGAAAATGATTTGTTTGTCAAGCCCTCCAAGTGCGTGTTCTTGGTAAAAGAAGTGGAGTTCCTCAGGATGATTATAGGGGTAAATGGAGTAAGCATGGATAGTGCCAAGGTAACAGTAATCATGAACTGGCCCAGGCCGAAGAATGTTTGAGGAGTCTGATCTTTCCTCAGCATGGCCAACTTCTATCAACACTTCATCCAGGATTTCACCAAGGTCGCTTGCCTGTTACATGACCTAACAAGGAAAGACAAACCATTCTGCTGGACCCAGGCCTGAGAGGCCGCCTTCAAGGGGCTGAAGAGAGCATTTACCATGGCTCCGGTGCTCGCATACCCTGATAATGACAAGCACTATCAGCTTGAAAGTGATGCCTCCTCTTTTGCAACCGGTGCAGTCCTCCTAGTAGAAAAAGATGATAAATGGCACCCCATGGCATACTCCTCACATGCAATGACGCCTGAAGAACATAACTACCCGATAGCAGACAAGGAGATGTTGAGTATGATCAGGGCGCTGGAGACATGGCACCACTACTTGGAAGGAACCACCCATGAGTTTTAGATTTGGAATGACCATCAGAATCTGACCTGGTTCATGACCCGATAGAATCTAAACCAGTGACAGGCCTGATGGGCCCAGTACTTGTCCCAGTTTAACTTCAAGTGGTTTCACAAGCCCGGCTCGATGATGGGCAAGGCAGACACCCTTAGCAGACGAGAGGACCTTGTAGTAGGCAACAAAGATGACAACCAGCATGTGCTGGTAGTTCCCCCCAAGGCTATAGGAGTCCAAGAGACAAGGAAGACCGAGGAGTTGGTCATCCTGCACCCAAGTGGCGATGCCCTCACTGACATCATTTCCCATGAAACTATTAAGCTCCTGACACCAGTTCAGGCCCGTCTGGAGGTGTTGGGATACACCATCTCTAATGGGTGTCATTTGAAAGAAGGGAAAGTATATGTTCTGCTGGCTTGCCAGCCCTGGGTATTGCATCTCCATCACAACACCCCATTGGCAGGACACCCTGGAGTAGAGCGAACATTGGAGGCACTCTGACACAGATACGATTGGCCAAGCATGGCCCAGGATGCTGCAGAGTATGTAAAACACTGCACCTGTTGTGCCCAGGTGAAACCCAGCAACCAACCACTGGCTGGTAAGCTACAGCCACTGCCCATTCTGGCCAGCCCTTGGGAAGACATCTCCGTCAACTTTATCACTGGACTCCTAGAGTCCAACTCATACACTGCCATCTTGACAATAGTCGACTGATTCTCCAATGCAGTCAAACTCATCCCATGCAACACCACCTGTACTGCTGTGGATCTTGCTGGGATATACTTACATCATGTCTGGAAGCATCATGGACTCCCCCACAGCATCATATTGGACCGAGGCCTGCAGTTCGCCTCCAAATTGATGACTGACCTCTGTCAGCAACTCCAGATTGAGCAATGACTTTCCATGGCATATCACCCACAGACTGACAGGCAAACTGAATGGATGAACCGAGAAGTTGGCCAGTACCTCTGCCTCTACTGTGCTGACCATCCCAAGACTTGGTCCAAGTGGCTTCTATTTGCCCAATTTACCATTAATAACCAAGTCTCCTCCACCACTGGTAAAAATCCCTTTCAATTAACCCACACCTATTCCCCAGTCATTGGCATTGAGCCCACCGTCACTCCCTCCCCAACAGCTGACAACCTTGCCCACCAGTATGCATCCCATCTGGATGAAGCCTGCACTCATCACTGTCAATCCCAGGAATGCATGAAACGTTCCAGTGACCTTCATTACTCCGTTGCTCCAACCTACCAGCCAGGAGACAAAGTTTGGCTCTCCTCAGAACACCTCTGGACCCCTCACCCCACAAAGCTGCTTGACCAATGGCTTGGCCCCTTCTCTGTCCTCGAGCACATGGGCCCCAATGTGGTATGTCTTTGCCTCCCCACCTCCTTCCAAATCCATCTGGTGGTCAACATCTCGCATGTCAAGCCTTACCTAGCACCTCTCCCCAGTCAGCCTCCTCCCACATCCTCCACCCCAGTTATTTTACCATCTGACACTGATGGCAAATACAAGGTGGACTACATCATCAACTCTCGACCCTGTGGCTGTGGCCTTCAGTACCTTGTCCACTGGAAAGGCTTTGATGCCTCTGAACGGACTTGGGAGCCCTGCTCCAACCTTGCCCACATGCCTGATGCCATTGCCATGTTCCACTGTGCCCACCCTTCTGCCCCTTGCACCATCTCCTCCATCAACATCCACTTCCTCTTTCTCGGCTGTTCCCCGATCCATCTGGGATCTGGATCTTAAGGAGGGGGATGTGTTACACTTCATGCCTCTGGCACTACACTCTCATTCTTTCCTTCCCTACACTCCCTTCTTTGGACATAGGTACCTGCACCACAGAGCCGTGACTCGGTAACATCCACCCTTGCTCCCACACCACCTCAGCACTGGCTTACAGCATTAGGGCACCTGACCAAGGTAGTGTAAAGCCCCTTTTACCTAAGCAGCTGATACAATAGCGACTGTGGATGGTGCCATTGCTCACCATACTTGCACACTCGGATCCCACACCAATGGCATTACTCCTGCATATCATACAATTCCCTTATTTCCTTTTGCCTCCAATCGCAGAACTACCACTATTGCACCATCGCTCATCACCTTATCCCACACCAATAGCTGATATTCCACAGTACAGCCCTGCTTGCACAGGCCAGGCCAGTTTTTGCTTTGCATTACCATAATTAGTAACCTGGCCAGCCCTAACAATGTTTAGACAGAGTTCCAACTTAGGTAGCTAGTAGTATATAAACCCCCCCTGTAGTTGTTGGAACTCCAACTGATTCTTCTTGGGTCTTCCCTCACAAGGCACCCAGTTATAAGGAGTTTGACTCAACCCTATCTTTTCATACACTTTCATATACCCTCTGCTATGCAGCCAAAGGTACTTAGTGCCCAAGGTTGTTTCAAATACAATGGAAATATTGCCAAGTTTGAAGAATGGTGGGCCAAGATGAAAGCATGGTTAAAAGTAAACACTCACATCACCCCTGCAGGAAGCTACAAAGCAGTTATAGCAGTGCTTTCCTGCCTCAAAGGATCCAAAGCCAGATCATTTGCACAAACCCGCCTTACCTGAGGAAATGTCTATACTTGGAATGAACTGGAAGGCAAGGTAGAAGGACTCTTCTGAGCCACTAACCAGAAAGACTGGGCCTGTTGACAGCTGGAAGAATTTAGGCAAGGAGGTATTGTTATGC
Source organism: Tylopilus aff. callainus (assembly GCA_038093995.1). Lineage (NCBI taxonomy): Eukaryota > Fungi > Basidiomycota > Agaricomycetes > Boletales > Boletaceae > Tylopilus > Tylopilus aff. callainus. The sequence goes on from JBBPTI010000648.1 coordinate 10,832, forward strand.
TCACAGCTATGCTATGTTCCATTCTTTCACTACACTTGTTAAGACCAAGTCCAGGTAGGATGTTGATCTTAGCCTTGAATAGCTCAGGGTGACGACGTATTCGGTGCCCTTACTAATGAAGGGACTTTATCTGGCCTCGGTCGGTTGAGGACTTAGATCGATGAAGCTAGCGAGCTGAAGAGACAAACTCTAGCGGACTCTGAGGTCTGGGGTGAAGGGGATAGATGTCAAGGAAGACTAGCTTAGAGCTACAGGGTTGTGCCTGATAGGCCTATATACTGACTAGTCCATCGGAGTTAGGTAATCAATAGAATGCAAAGGAACAAGAGAGAAGAAAGAGATATGGATCAGATACAATCAGAGCGTATCTTGAGTCAACACTAAGTAGTAAGCATAGGGGAACTACTGAAATGGGATGTGAGAAGAAAAGAGAAAAGAGAAAAAGGAGCCGGTACACTAGACCTGGTAGGTAGATCGTAACAACACTCCCTTTTTTAGGCAGTTGTACTCACACCACCTTGCTGTGCCTCGGCTTTAGCCAGGATGTATTCACATGCTGGCTGTCGGGTATCCACAGCATTCTGGGCACTGGACCATGGTAGAGTAAAGACCTGACTACCCAGATACTCATGCCACCACAGCGATTAGCCATCTGCAGCCAGGATGGCACCATATCATGCCATCCACAGCATCTGGCTGAGCAGCCAATAGCACAAGGTGTGCACATCATACAATTCTGCCCTTTTCTTTATGAGCCAATGGCAAATAGCTCACAATCACACAATCGCTCCTCATCCATTCTCACCCCCAATAGCAATTAACCTGCTGTCACGCCATAGCATGCCTTCTTTTCCCACTCCAGTAGCATTTAGCCCACAGCACCACCCCACTTGCATGGACCAGGCCAGTTTCTGTCTTGCACTTCTGTATTTAGTATCCTTGCCTGCCCTCACTTACTTTAGGCTCTGCTCAAATCTCGTTTGTAGTAGTATATAAGACTGCCTGTATTATATTGGAGCCCCAATCAATTCTTCTTGGGTTCTTC